>JASANA010010763.1:0-26770 GCA_030248095.1 Ptycholaimellus sp. GST1_10 | reverse complement strand
ATCATACTCATCAATGAGGCACTGGGCCATTTTATGGAAATGCTTAAGAGATGCTTTGGTCATCCAAGGTTTGATTCGACCATATGCATCCCAGTCAATTCCTTCGTTATCATATCCATGCATAAGTTCATGCCCAGCTACGGTTCCAACACCTCCATAGTTAACGGAATCAGGGTAGTCTTCATCGTACATAGGAGGACTAAGAATCCCTGGAACGAAAATGTGATACATATTAGCGTTTGTCATTTGTCATGCTGGGCGAAAAGCAAGTGCCGTAGCACATTTGCCGGCTGACACCTGGTTTCCCTCCCCCCATGGGATTTCACCCCCCATGGGATCCCCCCATGGCGAGGACTCTCCCCCCATGAAAGTTTCCCCCCATGAAGGTTCCCCCCAAGATTTTACCTACCACACACACCCTGCGCTAACTTGTCCCCTAGTTGATATGGCTTTGGCGAATTGTAGGTGAAAATAGGTGAAATTGAGTCTTGGGGGGGTGGAAACTAGTTCCCCCCCCAAGACACAAATTTCCCTGTTTGACTTCCGTATCAAATAGGGGACGCGTTAGCGCTGGGTGTGTGGGTATAGGTGAAAAACTTGGGGGGGGGAGGGCTTTCATGGGGGGACTTTCATGGGGGTTCTTGCCGGGGGGGATCTCATGGGGGGGGAAACCAGGTGTCAGCCCATTTGCCAACAAACCGGAAGTGCTCTAGCACCCTGCCCAGAGCGGCGAGCTGTCATGGTTCACTTAAACAGTAACTCAGACATAAATTTGCCTCAGTTTTCAACAACATTGGTCCAAATTTTAAATGAAGGCCCTCCCATTTTGGCGTGGGTTGATGGGTTTTGAATGATCGGAAATATTTGTTTGAGTTTATTGATTAATGGTCAAAACTTAAAAAATTAAATGGTTTATAGGTTTCTGGCGCAGAGCGCAATAGGTGACTAGGGAGCTACAAACCCCACAACGACCCATTCGCTGATGTTCTTTTCCCTATCACATCTCTGCCAAACCTGAATTTTCTTAAGACAGATCCACACTCAAAAATTGCTTTGTGACTAAAAATTTTATTATTGAAATTGTTTCTCTCTCTGCTTCAGTGTTTTCTCTCTTAGCTGGTCTCTTTTTAATGCATGCAATCAAAATGGCTTGGGCATCAAGGTGGTGAAATTTATTTGATTCATCTCATCATGAAACTAGCTTGAGCTATAAGGCAATGTAATAAAATTTGAAACTCTTATCATGAAATTATGCTCACTAAATTTTGAACTTTACTAAACAGAACCCAGAAAATGTTTCCCATTGTAGTATAAAATGTTAGTCGTTGTCCCACTGGGCCTTCTTAGCTCTTTAGTAAAGTTAAAAATTTAGTAAACATAATTTCATGATAAGAGTTTCAAGTTTAATTTCATCACCTTATAGCTCAAGCTAGTTTCATGATAAGATGAATCAAATAAATTTCACCTTCTTGATGCCCAATCCAATTTGAGCTGCTTGAACACCATGACATGGTAGAAGCTCATAATGACAAGGTGGAGGCAAATGGACATAATTATCGTAATCTATGCCCCGTATTATCTATATGGTGATGTTACTGAGGCCTTAATCTCCCAGGAATTCCCCAAGACAAAGTTGATAATGAGCTGCTATAAAGGTAATTGCTAATTGATAATGACCTAGTAGAAGCCCATGATGACAAGGTGAAAGCAAATAGACACAAGATTCGTAATCTACGTCCAAAATTACCTATTTGGTGATATTACTGAAGCCTAAAACCCTTAAGAATGCCCCAAGACGAAGTTGATGATGAGCTGCTTGTACACCATGGCCTGGTAGAAGCCTAGATGGCAAGGTGGAAGCAAATTGACATAAGATTTGTAACATACATCCACAATTACCAATATGGTGTTGCTACTGAAGCCTAAAGCCCTTAAAGGTCAAATGTCAACAAGTATATGGTGCAAAGCGCAATAGGTGACTGCAGAGCGCATCCTATATATGAAATTTTGTCACTCTAAAAAGCAAGTCTGTTGTTTCTCAACCAATTTCAAAAGTAAGCACAGATTTAGAATCAATATATAAGACTTGTAAACAAAAAAATCAATTCTTCTGTGAAATTCTCAAGACTTAGAGTTCTACAGCGCAAAAACCATATATTGCAAATTTCCAACTTTCTACCCAGAAAAGTAATGTTTCAAATGCTTCGGGCGTGCAGCAGACGTAGAGTGCCATGGTGCCATGGTGCCCGGAGTTGCCCTAGGTTGCCCTTGGCAGGGCAACAGGGCAGCAGGGCAATCGGGCAGTCTGCAAGGCAGACTGCCGGACTGCTGGGTGGGTCCGCCAGCCTGCAAGAGCGGGCTGGGCTGACCCCTGCAAGGGCGGGCTTGGCCAACCCACCTGCAAGGGTGGGCCGGGCTGATCCGCCTGGAAGGCAGGCTGGGCTGGCTGGGCCATTCGGGCTGACCTCTGCAAGAGGCCAGCCGGACTGGCTGGGAGCAGGCTGGAGGCCAGCTCATCCCTTGCGGCAGGCTGGTGGTCTGCCAGTCCCGGTGGCAGGTGGAGGCCTGCAGGTGATGGAGAAGGATGGATTCCAGGAGCATCTTCTCATTTGTATCCACTTGTACAAGGTAGGCGTAGAGGTCCAGAGTCTGGAGGAGTCCTGGGTAGGACTGATCCTCCAGCCTCACAGAGCCCCTTTTATAGGCCCAGAGGAGGCTGGTGCACAACACCGCACAATGCCATGCAATGCCTTGCCGCAGAGCAAGGCAATGGCATGCAAGCTGTGAGTCAACGCCATTCCAACCGGGATGCTCCCATGAGCGCCCGTTTGAAAGAGGAAGACCGCCCAGCAGTACACTGTGGCCCCCAGGAGAAGGGACTGTTGGGCAACCACTTCCGCAGGCAGTGACTGAGCATCAGACTATTCCTGAGGTTAGCTGGGGGAACAGGAAAAGGGGTTGGTTGAGGGTGTTTAATCACTTCATGAAGTTGAATGAGGATGGTGACTGGAAAAGGCAATTCAGGTGGAGATGGTGGAGAGATCAGGCAGATCCAATCATCTGCAGATCCAGCTGCTCCTTCTGCTGGCGTCTGTCTCAATGGAACTTGATCTTGAGGTCTCCCAAGGCAGCCTTGCAGCTGGGAGGTGTGATGCAAAGGAGCCATCTCCTGCCCAATGGTGTGCATCCAATGAAGTAGACGGTGGCTCCTGAGGCTGCCAGCAGGATGAGGCAGACCAGGATCCATAGGATCATGGAGAAGACTGGTCTGACAACAGCATTGCTGAAGTCGGAGGCAGCAGAGACTGTTCCATGAAGCAGCTCCTGAGTGCCGTGTGTCCAGGTTGATGTCCAGAGGCTGACTGCCTCACCGGAAGCCTTGATGGTGTTAGCCACCCTGTCTGGGTTCAGACTGAGCTGTAAGGTGAAGGCAATGGTGGCTTGAAGGGTTCTATCAAGCAGTGGCAGTCAGAGAAGGTAGCCGGCCAGTGCTGAAGGAGGGAACACGATCTGGGTGTGGACCATAGGTGGAGCAGAGAACTCCAAGTGTGGGAGTATACGTGGATGATGTGGAAACTCCTTTTCCATTACATAGACTCGATCCTCCATGGTCTTCCAGGCATCACTTCCCTTCTGGTAGTCTTCTGGTTCTGGGAAGATGAAGGGCCAGACATCTCGGCAGGGAATGGAGGGGGAATCTGCCACCAGATCAAAGCCATTGGGAGGCCATAACAGTGTTCTGCCCTCTTGTGTTTCCATGGGAATGAAGTCTGTGCAAATGTCCTCCTTTCCAAGGCAGTGGTTGAGATGAATCTTGACCACTTCCACTGGCATGCAGGGAGTGATGTAGGCGATGTCTCCAACAACTTCTGCTGTGATGTTGAGCAATGCGTGGACTCCATGGGTGGGGCTGAGCTGGATCAGTTGTAGGACCAGCTCCAGGTGCAGGCATCCCAGATGACAGAACATGACGTGGGCATAGGAGAATTTCTCCTCCAGTATCTCCTTCATTGACTGGTACAGGTACTGCAGTTTCGGATTGATGGGGTCAGAGGGGAAGTCCGGGAAATCCCAGTCTGAGTACTTTTGGATGAGTTCTTCATCATCTGGGTAATCAAAAACTGTGTTGGCCGCAGTGCTGAGAGTCTCTCCCCAAAGGTCAAGGAAAGGACCCTCCTCCATTGGTTACATCACACTTGTACACAGGCAATCTGGGCAGAAATGTTTTCCTGTCCGAGTGTGATGAAGCACTGTCAGTGCAGTCTGGAGCTTTGGGATGATGATGTAGGGAGGGTTGATCTGGGCCTCAAAGATTCGCTTCCTCTCAAAGGGACAATGGTAGCAGTCCAGGTCTGTTTCCCAGACAATCATCCACTGGTCCAAGATGCACTGCTTTGGGGTGAAGTTGCAGCCAGAGAGAGTCCCCAGGTTGGAGACTACTTCATCCTTGGACATGATGCTGATTTGTCTTTGAGTGATGATGAAGTTGTTGATCTGGTTGACTTTCTTGAAGCAGCACCACTGGTATTCCACATTCAGTGAGTGATTTGTGGATCTGTTGCCTGGAGCCATCTCAACTAGAGGTTCAGTGAGGATATAGTCTCCTCTCATAGCTAAAGCGCAGAGGTTTGGTGGCACTGGCATGTGGCATATGCTGCTGTGGAGGCCATTGAGCAGGGCTCTGGTGCCGAAGAATCCCATTGTTGTGTGTGCTGAGACTGTCTCATAGAGACAGCGATAGGCTGGGAAGGATGGAATCTTCCCAGAAGGCACCCACAGGGTATTGGCAGCATGTATGAAGAACCAGTTGGCATAACATGTATGGAAAAGCAACCCAGCTAACCAACAAATATTAACTTAGTGGGTTGCTCTGAAAATTGCTTTCTGACCTTCATCAAATCATAGTTACCAAATTTATAATTGAAACATCTTAGTGTTAAGTAAATATAAAATCGGTTAGATAACTGGTTTTAGCCCAATTTAACCTAATTTTGCCCATCTTCGACTATGCATAGCTCAACTTTGGACGCTCTGTATCCTACAAATGATACCATTCCAGATGCGTCTAAGCAAGCTCTATCCAGATAACATAGTTTCAATGGAAAATGAAGAAAAAAAATTTCAACCAAATATTTTTGTTAGCAAAAATAAAATCGTGATGCCAAAGCTTATTGAAAAAGTTTTTTCCAGTGAGTTTTATGAAGCTGTACGTTTTTTTGGTGAATGATCAAGCTTTTTGCGATTTTACAGCAAAAAACCGCATTGAAATCAGTTGAACTGAGCGAGAATGATGTTGGTTTCTGAAGACCACTTTTCAACCCGCAAGATCCCCCCATTGTAAATTTATAATGCTTTTCCTTCCATATTATAAATGATTATAAAACGTTATAAATCATTTATAATCTTCTTGTTCCATGCTGGCAGTGTGCATTCCTTGGGAAGGCGTGGAAGGCGGATGGGTGTGCCTGAGTGAGGGGCAGTGAGGCACACTTGGAACTGGTAGGGGTGGAGCATGGAGTTGAAGGGCTCTGGTGTTGCCTCGCTGCCTGTCAACAGGCAGTTGACCAGCATGAGGCACAGAAGATGTGCCAGTCCCGATTTCCACCTCTTCCTCCTGGCTGGCTGTGGCTCGAGGGATGCCAAGGAGGTTGGCACTTCGATTTTTTGGTCTGGGAAGACTTGCTTCCACAAGTTCGGCTTGGGGCTGGGGGCCATGGAGAGGTCCAGAGACAGCTCAGAGGCCAAGCAGGCCTCCTTGTCTTCTGAAAGAACAGGGAAGTGGACAGAAGCTCAGGGAAGTGCATTCCCTGAGTGCGTTTGATCCAGAGTTCTTCTGCATGCTTGAGCTCTCTGACCAGAAGGGTCAGATGTGGAGGGCGTTCTGGCTTGGAGAGTTTGAAGCAGAAGATGTAGGCGGTGAGCTTGTAGAGCCAGGTGGTAGTCTTTTCCTGGTAGCAGGAGATCAGGAGACCACCTGGTCCTGGCTGCTCCTGGCCGGCACTTGTTTCCTTGTAGATGGAGGTGAGAAGGAGTGTCTGAGGTACCTGTTGGAGGTACTGCTGAGCTGTTGCTGGGAGTGAGGCCTCCTCGACCTCCTTGGGAGGTGGAAGCTGGTTCCTTCAGGGTCTCACCCCTTCTGAAGGGCTTATGTATATATATATATGTATATATATGTATATATATGTATATATATGTATATATATGTATATATATATATGTATATATATGTATATATATGTATATATATAAATATAAATATATATATATGGAAATGCTGGCCCAGGGCGAATTCTCAATGGATCTTGGCAAACTTTTTTTCCCCGAAAGGTAATCATATTTTAGGAAGAACAAATGAAACATTACTTTTTTGATAGAAAGGCTTGAAAAAGGGGTATGCAGGAAAAGGGCGAATTTTCAACGGATTTGGACAAACTTTTTTCCCCTGAAAGCTAAATAAATTTTAGCAGCATCTGGATGGGTGGAACTGGTATTGGAGCATTGAAACATTACTTTTTTGGGTATAACGGCTTAAAAAAGGGGTATGCTGGAAAAGGGCGAATTTTCAACGGATTTTGACAAACTTTTTTCCCCTAAAAGCTAATTAAATTCTAGCAGCATCTGGATGGGTGGAACTGGTATTGGAGCAATTGAAACATTACTTTTTTGGGTAGAACGTTTAAAAAATGGGATATGCTGGAAAAGGGCGAATTTTCAACGGATTTGGACAAACTTTTTTCCCCTGAAAGCTAATTAAATTTTATCAGCATCTGGATGGGTGGAACTAGTATTGGAGCAATGGAAACATTACTTTTTTGGGTAGAACGTTTAACAAATGGGATATGCTGGAAAAGGGCGAATTCTCAACGGATTTAGACAAATTTTATTTCCTGAAAGCTAATTTAATTTTAGGAACATCTGGCTGGGTGGAACTGGTATCGGAGCAATTGAAACGCTACTTTTATGGCTAGAAAGATTGACAAATGGAGTATGCTGGGAAATGGCTAATTCTCAACGGATTTGGACAAACTTTGTTTTCCAGAAAGGTAATATTTTGTGGGTTGTCAGACTCTTGTTTTGTGGCGTGTTTAGCTCTGCGTTCATCTATTGCGCTCTGCGCCATATACTTGTTTCCTAGTTAGGGGACACGAAAGTATGGTTGCGCGCTTAATCCGTTTTTTCACTTTTAACTAATTTTCTTGAATACAATTTTTTTATATTTTCCTGTGTTATAGCATTGGGAAAAATTGAATTAACTTCATGAAAAATCCAATTTAAATTTTCCTGTTTTCTCCGCTTAACCGTGACAGCAAATAACCAAAATGAATATTATTAGCAAAAAATTGGGGCAAAATCGACGTAACGTGGCGAGCGCAGCTCAAAAACTTGTTAAATTGGTCATTTTTGGAGGATTTTGAGGTTTTTTTTCCACATTTTCGTACTTTAAAAAATTTAATAAAATTTTTTTTTATAATTTTGACTACATCAAAATTTAATATTAAATCATGTTTTCAGTTTTTCTGAAATGCTTGTGCAGAAATTGTACTAATAGCTTCGGTTTGCGCACCAAAGATTTAGAGCTTGTCAAGACAGTTCCAACCGTGGTCGAATCATCGAACTCTGTTCAGTAAAACAGGAGTAATGAGCAATCACAAAATGCCCACTGTAAAATTTCGCAATATTTGGTTGATTTTTTGGCCACGCCCTTCGGCGCCCTTATTTTTGAGTCCTTTTTTTGACCTAACTCGACTTCCAGCATCAAAATACGCCAACCCTCGTGTTACTCAGTGTTATCCCTAATAAAAATTAGTTTTTTTCATTTTTTGTCCTTTTTTGAGCCCTCCCCCATAGCATAGGAAGTTTTGGGATTTTTTAATGCTGGAACAGAGACCTTTTGGCCAAAACGTTATACCCTTACAAGCTTACAATGGTAACACCTATCATTAGAAAAAAAGAGCGGAATCGGCGATGGTGTCATTTTTGCCTGGTAGACCCCCTTGATAAGAAGGTGGAAGCAAATTGACACAAGATTCGTAATCTACGCCCTAATTTATCTATATGGTGCGGTTATTGAGGCCAAAAACACTTTTGTCACTGTAGACAGGAGGAATCCACTCAAGACCCGCGCGCCCCCCGCGCCTTCCGCGCCCCCTTGCGCCCTCTTGACTCTTGACTCAGTCACTTTGACACTTTGAGAAGAACAGTTGGAACCTGACCTGCCAGCACCCGCAATGGTGCTGGAGTGGTCGATACCTGGAATCTCCTAAACTCTCTATGCTGCTAACTCTCTCTCAGCGCTCGCCATCATTCGTCGCGAGTCTGCCCGCCCTCCCGCCAGCGCCACCAGACACTCGCCTCATGGATTGCGTCAGCCGCCCTTCCTTTTCCCCTTCCCTCATTCTCACCCCCCTGCCCTGTACCTAGCCAATAGCGCCCCGTCTTTTCTCCTCTGTATATTATTGGTTGTTTGAATCAGTTGCAATAGCATGGCTCTAGGGGTCCCCAGAGTGGACAGTGGTGCATGTTTTCTCTGAATAGATTTCATGGACTTTCAGTACGTTGGGCCTGGATACGTTGCAGCGCGGGATAGGTCCCTGCAAGGAACATGAGTGCCGCGCCACACCCTAGCCTCGCCCAGCCATGCTCACCCCAGCTTCTGTTTTCATTAACCCCCACACCCCCTCACTCCACACCCTTCTACTGGCCCAGATCTGCTGCCGTTGCCAGCCACCCCGTCTCGGCCTACTGCCACTCTGGACTGCAGCGGCCTCCGCCCAGATTCTCTGTCTCCACAAGGAACTCCCGCCGTCTGCCTTCTACCAGCCCTCGCCCACCTCCTACCCCCATCTTTCGCTTTTTGTCCCCTGCGTGCTGCACGCCAACCACGCACACCTCTCTCACTCCATGTTGCCTTCTTTTTATTGCCCGGGAGGGCAATCAATCCCCAATTGATTGAGGAATGAGTTATGCAGCCTATTTTGATGAGAGTGATACTCAGCCACTGCCTGTTCATGTGATCATCATGCACCCTTCTGTCTGCCTGCGTTGACTTGCTTCTTGCCCCGGGAGCCCTTTCACTGTAGACAGGAGGAATCCACTCAAGACCCGCGCGCCCTCCGCGCCCCCTTGCGCCCTCTTGACTCTTGACTCAGTCACTTTGACACTTTGAGAAGAACACCTTTAAAATGCTCCAAGACGAAGTTGATGATGAGCTGCTTGTACACCATGGACTGGTAGAAGCCTAGATGGCAAGGTGACAGAAAATGGACATAAGATTCGTAATCTTTGTCCAAAATTACCTTTTAGAGATAGGTAGCAAGTTAGGTTAGCAAAAGTAGTCCATTGTGCTGTTATTGAGGCCTAAAACCCTTAGGAATGCCCCAATACTAAGTTAATGATGAGCTGCTTTGTAAACCATTGCCTGGAATGGCCCATGAAGACCAGACTTGCTACTAGGTTTGATTGATATCTGTGCCGTTTCCTAAGCCGGTTTTGTCCAACCTTGAGTTGGTGAGGCGGGCAGAAGGGAGGCCGGGATCAGTTGCTCTATAATGTGGCTTGCTCTGCCCCAACCAGTTCCACTCTCTCTTCCTAACCCCTTTCGGTGACAACGATGAAAGTGTATCTTGCTACGTTCCTGCTGCATATCACCACAGCGTTTGGTAGATCAGAGAGCTGATTAGCTTGATCTGTACCTTCAACCGACCACCTCTACAATGCTACTTCAATGCCCAGCAATACTTCCGCCAACTTCCGCTTCCGCAACAACTTCCGGCCTTTGACTTTGCTGCCTTTTCATCAGCAGCGATCGAGTCAAAAGCCCCAATCACCAATCTACAAAGAGCAGACAGTGAATCGAGCCCAGCCTGCAATGCCGGACTTTGCTTTGCTGCCAGACAGCCCACCCTGCAGCTCCAGAACTTCACTCAGCCAGAGCCGGCCTCGTGAACTTCTAGACAGCAGCAACTGCGACTACGCTGCATGGAATTGAAATTAACTTTCGAGTCCTATTTCAATTTCCGATCTTCGCCAGCAACATCGCAGCACAGAGTTTCGAGCCACCACGTCATTTTGGACGACTGCCAGTGAAACTCTGACGTCACACGGCCCACTTGCTACCATAATCTGCTGCGTCAAAGGGTCTTGAAGCAAACTGAAAAGTTCTCTTCAAAGAGCAACTCCCTTCAATGATTTCATTCTATCCTTGCGGATTTTATGAAATCATTCCACGCCGACGATCGAGACAAGATTCGACTTTGCTGCTAGGCATTGAAAATTAACTGAAAAGTTTCTTTTCATGCTGACGTCATCAGTGTCGTCAACAGAATTTCATCATCCTGAAATGGATTTTGAATATTCTCTTCAGCTGCCAGCAACCAGCTTTGATCCATCTACGCTGCTGGACTTTGAAATTGACCACTGTCCAATTTCAAATTTCGTCGCTGCCAGCTCCAGTCTACGTTGGCTTGGACGCAACCTTGCTACCTGGCATCGAAAACTGGCTGCAAAGTTGTTTTCATGCCTGCTACAAAAGCATCGTCGGTGACAATTTCATTATCCTGAACGGATTTTGAAATTGCCTGCGGCTACCAGCAAACTATTCGCCTTCACTGCCAGAAATTGAAAATTGGCTCCAGTCAGTTTTCAAACTTACTGCCTCTGCTGCAACTGCCGGCCAGCCAAGGACAGCTATCCAGCAGAAGCAACGTCTACTCTGCTAGAGTTTGGGATTGCCTCTGACAATTCTCAAAACTCCCTGCTGCCCACTGCAACTTCGCCGGCCCGCCTGTTTATGAATCCTCGTGGATTTATAAACTTTCGAGCATTGCTAGAGAAAAGCCCAGCCAGCTTCAGAGTCAACGGCTGTCTTTTGACAGCGATTCATTCACCAATCTTTGTGATCAAGTGAATTTCAAAAAGCGACGCCGAAAGACAAAGTCAAGGAGACTCACAAGCAGACTACGCTTTTCTACGCAGACAACTACTGGACCAGGCCTAGCCTAGTGGACCACCTCCACTGCCGCTTGTACGGCCTCCCGGTCATCTGCGTCTGCAGCCTGCTCACCTGCGGCTAGAAAGACCTCTTTGAGGACGGCATCAGCTACAAGCACAATGCCTCCAAGGCCTACTTCCTCTGCGCCTGCCTTTGCTAAAGTGCATCGGAAGATTGTGTCAATGACCCTCCTCCTCCTCCTTCTACCCGCCATTGAAGATAGCGGCAATTCTGGACAAACGGCTTCCTGGAGCACCACAACCGCGTCCAGATCTCCAAGGACTGCAACCAGTACGGGATGCTGGACAGCTTTGACTGTGGCCTCTGCCACTTCCAGCCCCACAGCGCCTACATTGGAATCCTCCAGGACTCCGCCCCGATCGACGCCGACTGCAGCTTGCTGCCTATGCTCTGTTTCAGCATCAAGCCGCGCAAGTCCAGCGTGTTCGCCTTCTTCAACCTCGGCAACTACATGGACGCCCTCCGCTCCATGAAGCTCTGCCCGTTGGAAGACACCTCCACTGAGTTCCTCAAAGAGGCCTCAAACCCCTTCCTTCCTCCTATTACGTCCCTGGAGGTCGGTGGTGTACAAGGCCTATGGGAACCTGGGTGGCTTCCCCAACCGCTTCTGCAACTTCATGATCACATATGCTGTCATGCAGTTTGCCTCCTGGAAGACGTCCTCTGCAGACCTTTAAAGGTCCCCTGTCCTACACCCTTCCCCTTACTCCACCCAGCAGTAAGAGGTCGGTGGTGTACAAGGCCAATGGGAACATGGACGGCTTCTGCTCCGGCTTCGGCCAGCCTGCCGGCGAATGGGGCAGCTTCAACCCCATCGCCACCTCTAAGACTTTGCACTATCTGCAAAGATATGCAAATTCTTTCTACGCTTCTTTCGAAAATTCCAAAATAGGCAAAAGAGACGCTAACTTAAAGTTTGCGTAACTTAAATGGGCCTATTTTGGAGTGGCTTTCTGGAAGCATGGCCGCACTCGCCACCTCAACTCCGCCTACTCTCTGACTGGCCACGAAGGCCTTTTCTGGCCTGGCCTTCTGAGAGCAGCTTCCTAGGACTTCAGCTTAATATGGCGAAGAGCTCAAGAAATCGCGCTGACACGGCTTCTGCAACTGCTCATTGTCATCCCGAGCAGCGCTGATTTTACCTCTGTCAACCCGAGCAAATTCGACATTGTCATCCCAAGCTGCGTCATCTCTTCGCATCTCCCACAATGACAATTTGCTCAGCATCAACCTGAGCTGCGGAAAATCATCGCAGCCAAACAGATAGAGACCAGCCCCTGTCATCCCAAGTTGCGTCACTCTTCGCCACTGTAAACCCGAGCAAATTGGCCTGTCATCCCGAGCTGCGTCAATCTTTCGCAGCTCCACAGCTACAATTTGCTCTGTGTCATACCGAGCTGAATCAATCCACGACACTGTCAACCCGAGCAATTTGCCTCCTGTCATCCCGAGCTGTGTCATTTCTCTTTGCAGCTGCGACAATTTGCTCAGTGTCATCCCTAGCTGCGGCAAGTTGAGACGACTGTCATCCCGAGCTGCGTCACTTCAGTGCACCTCTCAGAACAGCCCCAATCAACATCGCAAGAAGTGAGCAGAAAGTAATACTTTCTGCAACTGATGGCCATCGGCCTTCTTTTGATGCCTCAAAAGAGCCGCCTCCAAAGGCTATCCGCAATCCTCCAAGCGGCCCAGCTCCAACAAGAAGCTCTTGCCCAGCTTCTTCTACATGGCCACCTTCAACAACGTCCGAGTCCCCTACACCTCTCTACCCCCCTCCAACCCCCATGCGACAGGCGTTTAAGCAAGCCACGCTTAGCGTCCGCCTTTTGCATCAACGGCGAATGTGCCCCTCTTCTGCCTTCATTTGGCCCAGAGCCTCCAAGGCTCCGTCCACGGCACACAAGTTCAACTTGTTTTGCTCGCTTCTCCGCTGCCGGCCGAGAAGGAAGAGTACCCTGGACGGGAACCTGAACCAACTGGCCAGAGCCTAGCAGACCATCAGACAGATGAGCAGCGTTTGCATCGCCACCATCAATGTCATCACCAATGACACCTCAAACCTCCCTCTTCAATCCTTATCTGGATGGCTGGTGCGGATGCCAAAGACTAGCTTCTTCTATCGCCACTTCGAGGTCATCGTATTTCACGGCACCGGCGCATCTGCAAATCTTCCTAATACCCCACCTCTACCCTCCAGCCTCACCCCCCATAGCTGAGACAGGCCAAGATTGGCCTCTGGCATGCGCAGAGCTTTTCCAGCCAGCGCCTCTCAGACAACAGACTGGAGTTGAAGACCAGCCCCTTCTATCGCTGCTTCGAGAACACTGCCATTCGCATGGCCGGCGTATCTGCGAGTCTTCACAGCACCTCCTCTCTACCCCAGCCATCCAAACTGGGCTGGCCAAAATTGGCCTCGAGTGCACTCTGCCCAGCCAAGCACGCCTAGCTGGGCATCTCCAAGACGCAGAGCCTCTCCAGCCGGCGCCTCTTTGACAGTGCACAGATGGACGCCAACAGACCCCTACCCCTCCTCAACCCTCCCTTCCATCTACCCCCAAGTACTCCTTGCGGAGCCCCAAGGCCCAGACCAGCTTCAGCAAGCGCCGCTTGGACAGCGTACAGATGGACACTGACGGACCCAGCAATCTTCCGTCACTCACACTTCTATACCTCCTTCAACCCTCCACCAGACTGTTCATATTCGACATGGCCAAGGACACCTGGCTGAGCATCTGGGACATCCAGAACTTCTGCGACAAGCACAGCCTCAACCAGCTCTACTTGGGCAATGGATAGACAAACAGTCCAGATTGCGCATCTTCATCCCGCTTCTAGACCTCCTTACTAGAAGCTTTGGATGGAGCGGCATCAAAAAGGGCCTTCCAAGACTGCACCGTCTGCAATCTGGAAGCAGGGAAGAACTCCTCCGCCCAGCTCCAGCAAGCGGAGCCAACTGCCCTGCCTTTCAAGACAACGTTGAATGGGAACATTAAAGTTTAACTTTAATGAAATAATTTGGCGAACTTTTGATGCTTCTCTTATCCTAAATGGGGATAAAAGAAGATGTCCAAGAACTTTGGTTCTACGGCGTCTGACTGAGATTTGCCGACCATCTAAACGGCACAAATCTGCAAGGACTGCAGCTTCAAGGCCTCCGCCTACGGCTTCGGCTTCGGCTTCCAGGTCTCCGCCTCCTTCAGGACGCCCATTGAAATCCACTCATTCCCCGCCAATCAATCGATTGCCAAGAATGACGGGTCAATGATCATCAGTGGCCAGCACATTTCCTCCCAGCTCATCAGCTACAAAGGACTGAAATGCATCTGACACGGGCCTCCGGCTGCACTTTGACGGCCTGAATTGGCAGGCACCGGCCTTCGGCCACTCTACGACGGCTTGAATTGGCAGGCACAGGCCTCCGGCCACTAGGAGTTCAGCCTGTCCCTGCACTCCCCTTCAGCAGCCTTCCTCTGTGGACTCCGACTGAGGGTGGGAATTGGCAAACAGCATGACTAAGCCTCAAGGGTCAACCCTCTCATCTCTAGCAGCCTTCCTCTGAGCAGCCTTCCTCTGTGGACTCCGACTGCAGACCTGAGAATGACCAACAACGCGGCATCCGACCTTCGCTTTTCTTTCACAGCAGCCTTCCTCTGTGGACTCCGACTGCGGATGGAACCATGAATTCAGATGCCCTGCAACAAGCCCCACCTAAGAGCTACTAGGAGCCAGCGGGCAACAACTACTCGGCCTCTTGCTACTCAATCCGTTGCCCTTATGGGGGGGAGGCAAAACGACTGCAAGAGCATGCCCTGCTCCACTCTGCCGCATTGCTGAGGAAGCGGGAGAGAAGCAGGAATCAAGGCAGGGGCGGCCAACATGAGAGCGGCTGCCACATGAGGGAGCTGGCAAAGCACCCTCGTTCTTACTCACTTCGGGCTGAGGGCCCACCTTGTTACTCTGCAAAGGCCTAGTATGCCTTTTGCCACCTCATGCCATCGACGGATGGGAGGAGGATGCAGAGGAGAGCGAATTTGTCTTACGGGACTCTGAGCTGACGAGCACAGAATTTGCGACCGCGTAGGCCTACTAGGAGGCAACTGACATGCGCCCAGCCTACTAGGCAGCTGGTTATCGACACAGGAAGGAGTACAGAACACAAAACCCTCAGCCTCCATCAAACTCCACCAGGGGATGATTCGACAAGTGCAGACTACGACAAGTCTGTTTAGCAGCCAACTAGGTGGCTGATCTTGTCAGTGCGGACCAAAAGGAGTCCGCCTCGCAGCTGAATTGGTGGCTGACTGGACGAGCGCAGACTACAAGGAGTCTGCTTAGCAGCCAAATAGGTGGCTGATCTCATCAGAGCGGACCAAAAGGAGTCCGCCTTGCAGCCGAAGTGGCGGCTGACTGGACGAGCGCAGATTACAAGGAGTCTGCTTAGTAGCTGGCTACGCGGCTGATTCTCGTCAGTGCGGACCACAAGGAGTCCGCCTCGCAGCCGAACTGGCGGCTGACTGGACGAGTGCAGACTACGAAGAGTCTGCTTCACAGCTGACTAAGCGGCTGATTTTGATGAGTGCGGTTACGTTCTCTCAGTTCTCTACCCCAGCCATCCAAACTGGGCTGGCCAAAATTGGCCTCGAGTGCGCTCTGCCCAGCCAAGCATGCCTAGCTGGGCATCTCCAAGATGCAGAGCCTCTCCAGCCGTCGCCTCTTTGACAGCGCACAGATGGACGCCGACAGACCCCTACCCCTCCTCAACCCTCCCTTCCATCTACCTCCAAGTACTCCTTGCGGAGCCCCAAGGCCCAGACCAGCTTCAGCAAGCGCCGCTTGGACAGCGTACAGATGGACACTGACGGACCCGGCAATCTTCCGTCACTCACACTTCTATACCTCCTTCAACCCTCCACCAGACTTCATATTCGACATGGCCAAGGATGCCTGGCTGAGCATCTGGGACATCCAGAACTTCTGCAACAAGCACAGCCTCAACCAGATCTACTTGGGCAACGGATAGAAGAACAGTCCAGATTGCGCATCTTCATCCTGCTTCTAGACCTCCTTACTAGGAGCTTTGGATGGAGCGGCATCAAAAAGGGCCTTCCAAGACTGCGCCATCTGCGATCTGGAAGCAGGGAAGAACTCCTCCGCACAGCTCCAGCAAGCGGAGCCAACTGCCCTGCCTTTCAAGACAACGTTGAACAGGAACATTAAAGTTTAACTTTAATGAAATAATTCGGCAAACTTTTGACGCTTCTCTTATCCTAAATGGGGATAAAAGAAGATGTCCAAGAACTTTGGTTCTACAGCGTCCGACTGAGATTTGCCGACCATCTAAACGGCGCAAATCTGCAAGGACTGCAGCTTCAAGGCCTCCGCCTACAGCTTCGGCTTCAGCTTCATGGTCTCCGCCTCCTTCAGGACGCCCATTGACCTCCACTCATTCCCTGCCAATCAATCAATTGCCAAGAATGATGGGTCAATGATCATCAGCGGCCAGCACATTTCCTCCCAGCTCATCAGTTACAAAGGACTGAAATGCATCTGACATGGGCCTCCGGCCACACTTTGAGGCTCGCGGCACTGGACCGGCCTTCTACGCGCGAACAAGGCGGGGGGGGGGGGGGGGCCTCCGACTCTCCCCCTTGGCAGGCACCGGCCTTCGGCCACTCTACGACAGCCTGAATTGGCAGGCACAGGCCTCCGGCCACTAGGAGTTCAGCCTGTCCCTGCACTCCCATTCCAGCAGCCTTCCTCTGTGGACTCCGACTGCGGACGGAAAGTGCCAAACAGCAGCAACTCAATCAAGTCAATCTGTCCCTGCAATTCCCCTTCAGCAGCCTTCCTCTGTGGACTCCGACTGCGAGTGGGAATTGACAAACAGGGTGACTAAGCCTCAAGGGTCAACCCCCTCATCTCTAGCAGCCTTCCTCTGAGCAACCTCACTCTTTGGATTCCAACTGCAGACCTGAGGATGACCAACGACGTGGCATCTGACCTTCGCATTTCTTTCACAGCAGCCTTCCTCTGTGGACTGCGACTGCCTCCTTCCTCTGTGGCTCCGACTGCGGATTGAACCATGAATTCAGATGCCCTGCAACAAGCCCCACCTAAGAGCTACCAGGAGCCAGCGGGCAACAACTACTCGGCCTCTTGCTACTCAATCCGTCGCCCTTATGGGGGGGGAGGCGGAACGACTGCAAGGGCATGCCCTGCCCCCCTCTGCCGCATTGCTGAGGAAGCCGGAGAGAAGCAGGAATCAAGGCAGGGGCGGCCGACATGGGAGCAGCTGCCACGTGAGGGAGCTGGCAAAGCACCCTCGTTCTTACTCACTTCGGGCTGAGGGCCCACCTTGTTACTCTGCAAAGGCCTAGTATGCCTTTTGCCACCTCGTGCCATCGACGGATGGGAGGAGGATGCAGAGGAGAGCGAATTTGTCTTACGGGACTCTGAGCTGACGAGCACAGAATTCGCGACCGCGCAGGCCTACTTGGAGGCAACTGACATGTGCCCAGCCTACCAGGCAGCTGGTTATTGACGCGGGAAGGAGTATGGAACACAAAACCCTCAGCCTCCGTCAAACTCCGCCAGGGGATGATTCGACAAGTGCAGACTACGAGGAGTCTGCTTAGCAGCCAACTAGGTGGCTGATCTTGTCAGTGCGGACCAAAAGGAGTCCGCCTCGCAGCCAAACTGGCGGCTGACTGGACGAGCGCAGACTACAAAGAGTCTGCTTAGCAGCCGACTACCCAGCTGATGTTGTCAGTGCGGGCCAAAAGGAGTCCGCCTTTGCAGCCTACTCGGTGGCTGACTGGAAGAGTGCAGACTACTAGGAGCCTGCTTAGCAGCCGACTACGCGGCTGATTCTCCGTCAGTGCGGGCCACAAGGAGTCCGCCTTCGCAGCCTACTCGGTGGCTGACTGGACGAGTGCAGATTAAGGAGAGTCTGCTTAGCAGTCGACTACGCGGCTGATTCTCGTCAGTGCGGGCCACAAGGAGTCCGCCTCACAGCCTAACTGGCGGCTGACTGGACGAGCGCAGACTACAAGGAGTCTGCTTAGCAGCCGACTACGTGGCTGATTCTCGTCAGTGCGGACCAAAAGGAGTCCACCTCGCAGCCGAATTGGCGGCTGACTGGACAAGTGCAGACTAAGGAGAGTCTGCTTCGCAGCCGACTAGGCGGCTGAATCTCGTCAGTGCAGGCCACAAGGAGTCCGCCTTCGCAGCCTACTTGGTGGCTGACTGGACAAGCACAGACTAAGGAGAGTCTGCTTAGCAGCTGACTATGCGGCTGATCCTTGTCAGTGCAGACCACGAAGAGTCTGCCTCACAGCCAAACTGGCGGCTGACTGGACGAGCATATACTACAAGGAGCCTACTTCGCAGCTACTAAGCGGCTGATTTTGATGAGTGTGGACTACTAAGAGTCCGCTTCGCAGCCAAGCTTGTGGCTGACTGGACAAGCGGACCACAAATTGTCTGCTATGAAAATCGACAATGACTACTTCAAGAATCAGGACTCATCAAAAGACTCCGTGGAGTGCTGCTTTTGTTGTGACTGTTTCAACGGTTCGAAAGAGTTCTCGGCGGCGGACTTCAGCTGGCAAAGTTTGGCTAAAAAACTCCCTGCGCCAATTTGCCGCCTACGCAAGCCCCTCCACCCGCTATTCGACACCAGCAAAAACAGCCCCTCAACCTGCACCCCCTCCGCTGTACACTCCACTCTTCAGCGCCACACACACTCCCCTGCAAAACACCCCCGGCCTGCAAGAACCTGCCCCTCCCCCAGTCTTCACAAGAAGGGCGGCAAGAAAAAGAGGGCGGACTAATTGCCCCCCCTCCACTCTCCCCTCTGCGGGCCTACGTTTTTTGGCGCAAGCTCTGAAAAAGCGGCCCCCAGAGAGCGCAAACAATGGGAGATTAATGACCCTCCTTACAACCACACCCTACTCCCTGCGCCCTCCTCCAGAAAAAGCGGCTTCCAAGGAAGAGCCAGTGCGGACGACAGATGACTCCGCCCTGCCACCACCCCCCGCCTTTTTGCGCCCCTCGCAAAAAGCGGCCTCCGCACGGACGCTCATTTGTCAGCTCTAATCGCCCAACCGCCTCAGAGCTAGGATCGTTAACGACCCCCCTTTCTCTACCTAATGGCCCCCTCCATCAACTTTACACACCCTTCCTCTACACGCACTGGCTGAGCGCGCACAGGGAGCTCCTTTCGACACCTAATGGTGATAAACAATGCCAAAGTTTTTCTGCCAATGCTCCAGAGAGACAGGCCTCTGCCAAGCCTGCTTTGGCCTCCACACACAGGAGCCTGGGAATTCCTCCCCCGCTCCTCCACACCATCACCACCTTCTAGCCACTATGGCCCCACCCCCGCTGCGGGGGGAGGATCGGAGGTACCCAGCCCCATCCAGCTACTCCTCCAGCCTCAGCCAGTCCCTTGGCCAAGTCCCCCCATCAGCGCCCCTCACTTCCCACTCACCCTCAGACGCCCGTCTGAGCCAAACTCTTAGCCCCAACTCTAATCCCACAGCGACTGTCCACTGCTGTCGCCGTCGACCCTCAAGCCCTAGCAGCCCATCGTCAATGGCCTCCAGCCCTCTTCATCGACCCCTGACACACTTCTCCCCGAGAAATATGTCCGCCGACCACGTCCTACATCCGACAGTCGCTAGCTCCCACGCCCCTCCACCTCCTTCCCTCAACCCACACTCTTCCCAGGGAGACGAAATAGACACCACGCCGCACCAAGAGGAGGAGGGAGAGGAAGGAGAGGAGGTGGGCGAGGAAGAGCCAGAAGAAGAAGCCAGCTCCGAGTCGGAGCCGGTAAGGAAGCGAACATGCTTCTCGGACAAGCCGCCGAACTCGGACAGCCAGGAGCATTCCGAGGCCTTCCCAGGGGAGAAGGAGCTCCTAGCCTTCCTCCAGGGAGGCGAGGAGCCCAAGGACAGGAGCCAGAAGTCTCCTAAATGCGACCGGCGATCTTCCAGTAGCCGCCGACGGTCGCCAAGACGAGAAGCCGACTCCTCCTCACCGACAAAGGCGGAGACCGAGCTTCAGGTCCTTTCCACACTCATCCCTCTATCACCAGCCTACTTGCTGCCCGAGGGAGTCCCAGGAGCCCCATCTTCAATGGAAACAGAAGCTAGCTTCTCCGGCAGCACGGCTTTGGCCAGTCCATCGCCAGTCCTTTCGTCTCCTACGCAGACGGAGACCTCTTCCCCGGCCTCGTCTCCAACTCCAACCACTGCCAGGGTCACATTCGCTCCACTCCCTCTTCAGGAAGCTCCGTCGTCAGCGAGCCTAGAGAAGAGGAGGAGAGGAACGACCCTGGCATCACCGCCTTCAGCTCCAATTGCTGCCAGGGTCACCTTTGCCCCACTTCCCCTTCAGGAAGCTCCATCTTCAGAGGACCTCAAGGGGAGGAGGAGAGGAACGGCCCTAGCGTCATCGCCTCCCGTTCCGGCAGTGCCCATGGTCGCCTTTGCCCCGCTTCCTTTCCCAGAAGCTCCAGCCCCAGGGAGTCTCGAGAGGAGGAGGAGAGAGGCGGACCCGGGATACCGGAGCTCACAAGCCTACCTGAACACCGGCTCCAGGTTGATCGACAATCTGCAGCGAAACTGCGCTGATCTCCTCCAGCAACTCCACTGGAGGGACGACCGCATACAGGAGCTGGAGCGACAAGTTCAGCAACAGAAAGGCGCCGTCATCGGATCCCGCCTCGAATCACTCCAAGCACAGAAAGCACTTTCCTTTGAAAGACAGTGCTTGGGGTTGGAGGCAAAGGTGACGACGCTGGAGAAGGCCCACGAGGAAGTACGGAAACAGCTGGCCGCCGCCGAATCCGAGAAGGAGCAGGAGTGGAGCCAAGCTCAGGCGGCACGGGACAAGCTCGAGTACGAGAAACGGGCCCTCCAACAGCAGCTGAACAAGATCAAGGGAGACAGCTACGTCATCAGCCGGAAGAAGGCCGAGAGCCTCCACGCCGCCTTTGACGGGCTCCGCCGGATGCGCCAGATGCAATCCGGTCTGCAAGAGACCTCCAAGTTCATCCAGGCCATGTCCGCCGCCGTCGACGGGTTGCCCGAGGTCGACCAGGCCATGACGAATGGAGGGAGCTCTGAGCGGCCGCGGCGACAGGATGCTCTGGGAGCATCTTCGTCATCAGTGCGCTCCCGCTCACGCTCCCGCTCACGCTCACGCTCACCTCCATCGCGAGCCACGTGGAGAGCCAACGCAAGGAGGGAGGAGAGCAACGGATGGTGGATGCAAGCAAGAAGCGTCGTTCGCCGCCAGTGGTGATGAAGAAGCCCACGCCGGACTTCTTCAACAGCCTCTCTGAGCCCTCATCATAGCCCTTCCCCTACCTTCCTTGTCGCCGCTGCTGCGATGCGTGCTTGCTGCTCTTCCTGTCTGCTTCCCTTCCCTGTGAGAGTCAGTCGTCAGAGAGCAACCACAGAGCAGAAGGAGAAAGACAGCTCAACAGGAGCAACTCAATGACGCCCCACGGGGAAGAAGGGATAGAAAGAATCACTCAAGAAAGCAACGCATCCTAACAGCCTGAGACGCAAGCCAGGAGAAGTGAATCCAGATGGGGCTCAAGAGCCCCCAGAGAACATTGGGAGGGGCGATGCAAGTTCCGCCTTCAGCCTTCACGATGTGCGGAATCCACTCGCTAGTCTACTCATCAAAGCTCTGAGTCCGAGTGGACCTAAAGGACTAGAGAAATGACTGGAGTCGTGATCTTCAGTCCAGTCTTTGGTCATGCAATCGATCGAAGGCCACTGGTCCAGACCAGGCATCGAAGGCTAGGAGAGCTTACTCAACTCTCCAAGTGGCCAGCAGACTACGTCGTCTGCAACTACTACTCGGCGATGGCAAACAGGAGGCCTGGATGTAGACAGCCGTGAGATACGGTTGTCTCTCGCTCACCTTCAAGAGCAAGGCCGCTAATGCATCCTACGGCGAGCACAGCATCTCACACATCCACTGCCTTCTATCACCTGCCCAGAGCAACGGAGCGATAGCTACCAGGACTCCACTCTGCAACACTGCAGTTTCTGCTTCCTGTCTGACATGTTCAGTGGCATGAAGCAGTCCGAGTCCAGCTTTGCCATCATCTTCCATGGCTGCCAGTTCAAGACCAAACCCGGCACCCAGAAGCTCAGCTCCTTCAAGGATGCCATGTTCCCACACGGGCTCTAGCAATCCTTTGGACTGCCTCATGCCTTCTCTCGGCATGATGCCAGCATTGGACTAGATCTGTGGGAACCCTTTTTTTTGGACGGCTTTGCCGACAGCTTCCGCCTGAGCAATAACAAACTGCGCGCCACCAGCTTGCATTGCGGATGGCTTGCATAACCTTGCTCCTCACTTCATCGACTTCTATGATGGTGGAGCCCTCGCAAGCTACCATTGAGCCGCATGCTCTACATTGGCAACAGATTGGAGCCACCTCCTCCACCTCACCGCTGCTCAATCCATCGCCAGTTGAAGTGACAAGGCTGTGACATCAGTGCACAATGTCATTCTTCACTCCATCCTGGAACAAGGCTCAAAAAATTTCCACACAAGGGCCATCTGAACCTGGGCTGCCAGGATATTCGAGCATCACTTGGCCACCCCTCATCGCACCAAACTATGCATCCTTGGCACCACACGCTCTACACTCGCTCTTCTCGGCCGCCGGGAGGGAAGAGTACCCAAAACGGAAAGCAGGAAGCCAACCTGTGCTGCTGCCTGTAGACATGCAGACAGATGGCCAGCGCCTTCGTTGGCAGGAAACATGCCATAGCTCCGGCTACACTCTCCACCCCCTACACTCCTCACAATACACCTGTCCATCTGGTCCAGCTGCTCCTTCTCCGGCTTGGCTTCGCCGAAGACTCACTGTACTGCAACGGATGACAGCAATGCAGGTTGCCAGAACTTCCCGACCAGTCACCTTTACATAGTTCCTTAGGCCTCCAGCATGCTATCCCCCCCCCGCCGGGAAGCGGGGAGGCCCCGGTCCCTGGGAGAACTGACAGGTCCTCTTCTGCCGGTTATTGCCAACGTCTCAACCCCTCAACACGACATCGGAGGCCACTGAGACCATCCGCCTTAGCTGGAGAACACACGGCTCTGTTCAGCCCTGTCCAGCTGCTCAGAACCTGGACCTGTCCGGTGCCACTGGTGACCAAGGTCTCCTGTCTGCCACTGCTGGAACCTGGACATTCAGCTTGACACTGGAGGCAGTAAAGGCTTACTACCACCGCCGGACGTTTCCCAGGCTTACTGCCGATACTGCCAGCTGTTCAGGCCTTCAAAACAAACGGAAGGCCATCAAGATCTTTGTACTGCCAAGGGGGTCCAGCCTGCAGTTGGAAACTGTCAAGGCCACCGGCCACAACAGAAGACTATTGAGGTCTCCTGGCCGCTGCCACTGGCTAACAAGATCTTCTACCCACAGGGCCAACTGCTTAGACCCACAGCAGGGTTCTGGAAGCTGCCAGGACTTCATACCCAAGGGCCCTTGGAGGCAGCCCTCTCAAGGCCTTTCGGCCCACTGCCACCAGATGTCGAAGACCCTGTCTCCTGTCAGAGACTACCAAGGCTTCTCAGGAGCCTCAAGCATCGCTGTTGACCTACAGAGCCTTCTGCTGGCCAACGCAGATTCCTCAGGAGCTTCCTACAGCTGCTACTGCAACTGGCCTCCAGTCACTCGCCTGCAGTAATTGGCCTCAACAGCTCCTGGCCGCCCTTGCAGTCTGCAGAAGCCTTCAGCTTACTGCTACCCACTGCTGCTGGCCCTGCGAGCTGTTGCACACCTAACAGCTCTGCTGCCTGGCCTCCCATGTGACCTGGGGGGGGGGGGGGGGGGCGTGCTTTCTGTTTTTTGTGCTGCACAGCAGCTCCAGGACCTGCTTCCCCTGGCCCTCTGCCGACCGTGCGGCCTCTTTGCAACATGGGGATCGCCGAGCACATTTGGAGAGCTGATGCTGCATCCCTGCTGGCTTTGGCTCCTGCCATTGCACAGCGCTGCAATCTGGCCTCTGCGCAGCCTACTGCCTACCCTCGGCACGACCCCATCTCAAGGCCTCTGTGCAGCCCCACCTCCAATTTACTACTGGAGTACAGATGTCACTTCGTACAGCAAGTGTGCTGCACAGGAGCACATTTGGAGATTATCCCTTTTGATAGCTCTTCCGATGGGGTGTGAGGAGCAGAGTTTGGGCGGAAGCTATTATCGGATATAGACAGTTACAACCGGAAGGAAGCCGGAAGTTAGTAGGAAACAGTAGAGGAAGGGCAGCACCATCACCACTACATTCTAACACAACTGAGGAGGCCTGGCCTTGGTGGGCCAGACCCCTCAACCACTTTACAACGGAACCATGATCTGGTACAGAAGGACCTTGAGTCCGCACACTGCCCGGGGGCCGGAAGTGGACTTCCGGTACAGGAAGCTGTGACCGGAAGCACTCCCTTGGGCAGTGGCAGGGTAGCAGACTGGTTAGTGGCATGGGGGGCTAAGTAGCAGAGAGTGTATACATATAGGGCCTATCAGGGTGGGGGTCGCGGTCGGGTTTGGGTCCTAGCGATTCCAGGTTGCGTTCCTGGGTCCATTCGGGCCCAGCGTCCTCGATCGCGAACGACGACTGTCTTGCAGGTCGGTCTCGGAGTCAAACGGAGGCCGCGATCCGATAGACGATCGACTGCGGGATCGACTCCGTGACGGGGCTTGGGAGTAGTTGGATGCGACCGAGGGCATCCGACCAGTGCGGGTGGTGTTGGTTCGGGGAGATTCTTGGTCGTCGACGAAGCTGAGGGGTCGGCTTTGGCTCCATCGGGCGCTCCTTGAGCCTTCTTGGATGATGATGGCGTTGTGCTCGGAGTCAAGGTCTAGCGACTCCTTGGACTGACGTCGTCGGAGGTCGCGTAGACTCAGCTCTTGTTCGCGGCGTATCTCGCTGGGGCGTCCTCCTCCAAAGGGCAGCCATCCGGGGAGCGCTCGTCCGAAGCGGGAGTTGTTGATGGCATACTTCCACTCGGTAGCCTTCCGTCGGGCGGATGATCCCCAGTCGGTGTACTGGGAGACCCAGATGATGAGCACGATGACGCCGATGAAGGCGATGACGCCGACGATGATTCCGACGACGGTGACGATGGGTCGGACGATGGAGCTTCCAAGTCCATCTATTCCTTTCCAGGACTGCTTGGCCAGTCCTTGGGCTCCTTCTGACAGTTTGCCCACGACGTTGCCGATGAGTCGTCCGTAGGCGTCGATGCCTTGGACGACGGCGCTTGGGTCGAGGGCGAATCCGCTGGTGTAGTTGACGAGTCCGTCCACTCTACGACTGACGACAGGTATGTCGGCGGCGTAGCTGGCGAGGGCGGAGAAGGGGATCTCGATCCTCGAGTTGAAGAGGACGGGCACTTCGTAGGAGATGTTCGGGGCGAAGGGCGTGAAGAAGGGGCTGTGGAGGACCGAGGCGAAGGATCGGTCGGTGAGGTTCTGGAAGAGAGCGAGGCTCTCTCCTGGCGTGGCCGGATCCGTGAAGATGTAGGGCTGGACCAGGTGGCAGTCCACTTTGGGGCTGTGGTAGGTGAGATCTCTGCCTGGTCCTTCCGGGAGGTACAGGATCTCTCCGCTGGTGAGCTTCACGGGGAGGAAGAGGTAGCACTGATGAGAGCCGGGTAGGCGGTGGTAGGGGTAGATCAGTGCTACGTGGGCCTCGATGCACTTGGCGAGGTAGACGGCCGAGCCTTGAACCGAGGCGGAGATGTCGGCGCGACCGGTGTAGGCGCGGAGTCCGATGGTGGGATTCATGTAGAAGAGCTGCTTGAGAACTTGGTACTGGTGGTTCTCCAGCAGGCAGATCCGTTGCTCTTCTCTCAGCTCGGCCTCGTTGATGATGTCGTCGAGCTCGTCGACGATGAAGTGGATCTTGGCCTCGACGGGGTCGTGGATGTCGTACCAGTGCTCGATCTCGCCGAGGTGCTGGTGGACGGCTTCGATGCGCTCCTTGCGAGCAAGGTGACTGAGCGCCGGGAGTCTGAGCCTCTGTGCTTCGTTGGCCTGGTCCGCCTGAGGCCTCGATTTACTGAGGTCGAGGTCCGAGGGGACGGAGCCGGGGGCTTGATCAGCCTGGGGCCTTGATTTGTCAGTGTCAAGGACCGAGGAGATCGCACCACTTTGAAGCCACTTCAGCCATTCCTCCCTTTGGGCAGACTCCTCGTCGCTGGAGCTCCGGCGGTGGCGGGATCTGGCCCATAGGGGTTGCTGGCCGCTCCGGTGCGAGGAGTGGTCTCGGTGGGCGGGCTTGTGTGGGTGTCCGGGTGGTACGTCCTTGTCGCCCGGGAGGAGGGTCTTGAGGTGGATGTGGGGCGTGTCGTTCTCTCCCTTGTGCTTGGCGTTCTTGGGGTACTCGAGGGTCTTCTTGACGTCCCAGTGGATCCTCACTGCCATACCTTCGCGGGTGGGCAGTGTGTCGTTGGGCAGGCATCTCATCTCTGGTTTGGTGAAGTTGAAGTCGTTCTTGGGTTTGTAGGTGGTGAACGACGTCTGTAGGTTGGGGATGCGCACTCGGTCGCCCATGATGTCGGCCGGGTAGGTGCTGAGGAGCTTGAAGGGGCAGTATTCCAGGAGTGGGGTTTCGTGCCAGACAACGGTGCTAGTGGGGGTGATGCAGCTCTCCTTGCCGATGTCGCAGCCGGAGAGGTCCACCCTGAGGTCCGTGGTGAGGGATCCATGGTTGGAGTAGATGT
>JASANA010010762.1:0-12245 GCA_030248095.1 Ptycholaimellus sp. GST1_10 | reverse complement strand
TTCGTCCGTCTGTCTGCATATATATATATATATATATATATATATATATATATATATATATATATATATATATATATATATATATATATATATATATATATATATATATATATATATGTGGTACCGCCGCCCGTACTCCTCGGTTTTTCAATGAAATTGGCTGATTTTTTGCATGAAGGTCCGTCTGGGTGGTGGCTCGGGACGTTTTTTTGGGCTCGGCGCCATTTTGATTTCTTCCAGAATTATGGCCAAAAAACTATAAAAATTGGGTCTTTGAAATTCGAAATTTTTTCGAAAATGTGCATATTACTTTTATTAATTATTTATTAACATTTAAAGTACTATTTATAATTTTAAAGCCTCAGAATCCTAAAAAAGACTTTTACCAAGGTACCATTCCGTTACCTTACCCAGCTTTTACCTTTACCATTCTTGATTCATTTTAGTGGATTCCTTATCAAGCTGAACATTTCTTTCTTTGTATCACATTTGAATTCTTTGGGAAAGCCAACAATCATCAAAACCTACTAAGCATCAAGGCCGCGCATCTATTGGCGATAGCCGATAATACCTTTTTACTTTTTTTGGTATTTTATTTTTTATTACTTTTACCAAAGGCTTTGTCCTCTTTGTGTCAAAACTGCCGCCTGCTTATGAATGAGCCTGCCTAACATATAACAAAAATAGAACCATTCGAAAGCTGAAGCTTTTGTTCAAAAAAGGGAACACTTAATGACTTTAATGACTTCATGTTTTCCCCATTTTTGCATGTTTTTTCAAAATTTCTAAAATTGGGGGCGGGGGATCCTGGTCATCAGCCCGATTTTCCTGCTTCTTCTTCACTTCTACAATTAAGCTACAGCAAACTACAACAATCCTACAATTATTGTTCCTGTGGTATTGAGTGAATGATTCTTAAAACTCTCTCATACGTTTTTCAGTTGGGCAAATTCGAAAACAAGACAATCCTATGTTACAAGTTCTAAGTTATATCGCAAGAGTCATGTCTCTGGATACTTGTGGTATCCATGATTTTACAGCATCAGCTCCACTCCAGGGCCCAGTGTTTTGTCTAATCTACCATACTGTATGTCCTGGAGACGCCCCACAACGCGCCTGGTCGAAATATGACACTTTCAGGCGTTTTTAGGGAAAAATATGAATAATTAGGACAGGTTCGCAAAAAAATACCCCCGTTTGGCCATGTTAGGTTCAAACATGGCCCGTTTGGAAAATTTTAAGTTCGCTTTTGCGAACCTAAAATGCGAACATGGCCCCGTCCCCGGCTGAAGGCGGAGGATGACGAGGAGGGCTCCTGCTCTTCCACCTCCATGGAGACTATAGATTCTTCCTCGAAGACACTTCCGGAGGTGCCAGGGGGTCGCAGTGAGGCCTTGCTGGGGCGCTGAGGTTTAGGAACAGCATCCATGGAGTCGGATATGGAATGAGCAGCCAGCTTCTCTTCTTGAAGGGCGTCCTCCTTCAGGAGGACTCTGGCTCGCAGGTAGATGGCCTCACATGCATCCCTGAGGTCGGTGCTTGGGCGGTGTCAGTAGTGTAGGAGGAGCTGAATGCCAGAGGGGATCTGGACGACAATGCCCTGGTCGCGGTCGATGGAGATAAGTTTCTCGCGGAGAAGTGCCACGGTGTTTCATCTGATGCTGTTATTGTTTTCAATATTAGCCACAGACAATTATGGACCATCAGTGCCTGTCGGGTGACATCATTTTGCTTGAGTGTTTGGGTGGCGTGCCGTGCCGCGGCGTGTATGGCTTGATTGGAGTCCCTGTCCACCGTGAGATCAGCCCTTTGATTGTCGTCCTCGTTCAGGGTAGGAGGGAAGACTGAGGTCACTCCTAAAATCAGCCATAGAAAAATCATTGTCTGGACAAAAGGGCTAGGTAAGGTTGGTGCATACCGTTGTAGGTGTTGCGGTCCAGGTTGTCAATCACAAACAACTTGTCCAGGGTTTCCCTCAAAGGATCTAGCCATTCTCCAGAAGTATTGGCATCTTCTGCATCTGGTTCATATTCTACTAATCTTAGCAACAGTTCATCAGTCATTTCTTCTTTTCTCTCGTGATTTAAGAGAATCAATTGATCGGGTAAATTATGCCCCAGCAAATGAGAGGATAACGTTTTGGACAGTGAGACTGCGAAGAGGCGGGGACGTGGGAGGCCATCCTGGCTGAGCTGCTTGGCAGAGGTCTGCTCGACCATGGCGTCACCTTCCTCTCCCTTTGCGAGGATCTTTTGGCAACTGCCGTCTGGTTCAGGTTCATCTGCTTGGGCATCCAGAAAATCTGATGTGCGAGGCTTGCGGAGTGAGGCAGGAAGACTTGCGGACTGAGGACAAGAAGAGCTGGGTTGACGAGGCCTTTCACTGCGGCCTCAGCAAGCCTGTTGATGACGACCCGTTGATGAAGAGAGCGAACAGAAGAGAGCGAACACCATCCATTCTCCGTCTTTGAGACACTCTGTGAAATAGTCCATAATGCGAGTGCGTTGCTCCTTTTCTGTCTCATGAGCTAGAGGGTCATCAGCGTCTGATGAACGATTGTTCTGAGGTGGACTCGCTGTTGGAGGGGTAGGAGAGGCCGAAGCCTATGCAATAGGGGGAAGAGGCCAGGACCCAGAGGGTATTTGTGGTGAGTCAACTGGTGATGGCGATTGTGCAATCGTCAGAAGGGTCAACCTTTGTGCTATCATTTGTGCGATTTGTGAGGGTGACAATGCATGGAGTCTGGTCGCTTTTTCCGATCTTGCACGCCGGAGGTGGTCTCCTGCTGAGGAGGAGCGCTCCCTAGGTCTAGATGCAGCCCTGTGCTGGATAGCTTTCACTTTCGCTGCTCACACGGGACGCCCGAAGGTAGCCTAGCCACCATCCTCCAACCTCAATCAATCTCACACTGAGGGGTAAACGCGTCTAAGGTGAGCCATGAGTGGTTAGTGTAGGAAGGGGATGAAAGAGTTGTGTGGAGAGACGGACGAGTGTGGAGAGCGTTGGGCGTGCTGATGGTCTAGAACAATTGGAAGACATGAAGTCTCAGCATGCATCGCTGATCGTGGGCAATTGTTGGAGATGGGACACTTCTCGCGGAGCCGGTGAAGGAACTGGTTGACCAATGCCAGTCCCAGATGACGATAGGAAATCAGCAAGCTGCACTCCGCCAAGGGAGCGCAGCTGTCAATTGAGCTTTATGGGGGGCGTTGTGACAATCCATAGACGAGTGAGAAGGTGACAATGCAAGCGTGCTTGGCCACGAAGTAGACGATGGATTGGTCGAAGCTGAATTAGGCCGCCTTACCATGTTTGTGCCCCACCAGCAGTGGTCATTACTAGTAGGTTGTGGACTTTAGTTATTAATAACTTTTAGGGTGTGTTGGAGCCAAGATAGAACAACGTTGGTCAGCATCCATCAAGGCATACACAAATACAGGCCAAGAGGCTAATTCTGCCTCAACTCGCTAGAACAGGGCGAAGGCCCAGATAAATTCACTTGAGTCTAGCATTTAATTACATATTTTGCCTTGCCCAATGCCAGTCCCATACATAACTAAGTCCTATCGGTGTCCAGAATCACCTTTCTCATTTCCGAAAACCGTCTCCACTTACGAAAGGGAATCTTGGCCGCCATTGGAGTAGAGGAAGGTCCGCAGGGAGCAGCCAGGGAAAGGGCAATCGAAGCATGGTCGCTGAGTAGAACTTGTTTAAGAAATGATTAAAATTTATAAGTATTCATTTATCATTAAATTCATTTCTCGTTCAAATTCATAATCTAAAAAGGCTGCTCAGAAATCATATCAGCAAAGGACAATTTATTCAACATGGGTGCCAAACAAGTGAAAGCAGCTCCTGACCCAATGACACTGTCAACACAAGAAGCTCTGGTCACTTACTATGAAGCAAAAGTGAAGCCAATGGAAATGCGTCATTTATTTGAAGACTTCTATTCACCTCCATTAGACCCATCCGAGTTCACAGCTAAACCTACTGTTCTTTTCTTAGGCCAATACAGTGTAGGGAAGACATCAATGATCAATTACATTGTGGACAAGGAATATCCAGGTGCAAGCATAGGCCCAGAGCCCACTACAGACAATTTTGTTTATATTCATCACGGTACTAACGAATCATCAGTCCCAGGACCAGCTCTAATATCTGATAAGGAATTTCCATTCCGTGCACTTGGTAACTTTGGCACTGATTTTGTAACACGATTTCGTGGTGTTACTGTAACTTCAGAGTTTCTCAAACAAGTCAACCTTATAGATACACCTGGAATATTATCAGGGGAAGCGCAACGAACACGCAGGGGCTATGAATTTCATAAGGTAGTTAAATTCCTTGCAGAAAAGGTTGACAGAATATGGCTGATTTTTGATACTTCAAAGCTTGACATATCTGATGAATTCAAACTGGTTCTCAATCAACTGGCCGGTAACGATGAGAAAATACGCATCATACTCAATAAAGCTGACTGTAACTGCTGAAAAGCTAGTCCGCGTACGAGGAGCATTAATGTGGAATCTAGGCAAAATATTGCAGACTCCAGAAGTCCCAACAGTCATTATTGGTTCATTTGCAAAGAACAAAAACCTCAAACGTACAGAACTTCGAGAAGCATTTTTACGAGACAAGAATAAGCTGATCAAAGACACATGTGAGCTTCCTTTGAACTTTTACATACGGCTTATTACAGATGTGGTAAAGCGTGCTCGTCGTGTTGAAGTTCATGCCCTCATGATGGATTATATCCTGAAACATGGCCCCACAATACCTTGCAAAGGAAAGGCTGCTGCCATAAAAAAATGGACTACCCCGCATAACATCAGAATTATATTTGCTAATCTTGAAATAATTGAAAAAGTGTCTCCAAATGATCTGCCTAATGTTACAGAATTTGCTAATTCTTGCATGTATTCTAATCCAGCAAAATGGGTACGCATTCAAAAGAAAGACCGAGAAAGCCTTAAAGTGTTTACCACTCATGATATTCCTCTAATAATTGAAGCTTGCAAAAATAAACACCAAATATGCCAACCATTACCAGATGCTATACGCCGCATACTAGGTGAAGGAGAAAACTCTACTAAATCAGAACAAAATTTAAGTAGCCAATCAACCCAGCAGCTTTCAGTCTCATCAAAGGTATCTAAACAAACAACTAAAAAACAACATATTTTACAAACAAGCAAGAGCAATTCAGAAGTCAGCAGCGATTCATCCAGAAAGATTATGGCCAACTAGCCATGTATATAGTAATTCCTCCTGATTATTGTATTGTAATATTATATTTCTGAATTTTACTTTGTTATTGTTTTGTATGATGATATTAGTTACCGTTTCTTTGAATAAAATAATAAACTATACATCAACTCCTAGGACAAATGCAATGTGTTTTAGCTGACTCTAAATAGAACTAATACAAATGTAGCAAAAAGTAACTTAATAAGCTTATTTAAACATCTGCTTTTAATACTTGGTGTTACAAATTTCGTGCAAGTTTCAACTCTTGGTGAATTAAAGTTTCAGATTCAGTTTGAAAAATGCAAATGTCCTCAGTTTGGAATTCCAACTGACTTGAACTCATTACCACAAATATTCACACTTGCACCTAATATAAATGAAGCCATCAACTATCTCTAATATATTGCGTGATTACGTATATGAATTTTGAAAGGTCAAAACAGTGAATGGCGTAAAGTGCTAAACGCGGAAAAATGGCAGATTTGGCAAAAATGACCGCCAGAAAATTGGCCATTTCTCGAGTTGCCGTAGAGCCAATTGAAGACCACCATTGGAAAGCTGAGACCCAGACGCGTCGAATGGCGGTCGAATGAGTGCTCTAGTTCTATCTGAAGCGGAGCTGTGCGCTGCTGAAAAGGGAGGTTTTTGCGGTATGTCGAAAAGCCAGTCCTCGGCCAATCTACGTATTTTCCCGGCCCCCACTGTGTTGTGCAGCCTTCTAACCATGCCCACGTGAAAGAGGACGAAAAGTTGATTTCCCCCTTCCCCTTCCATTCCTACCCCTCGTGGGTACACTCGGGGAAGGGATAACCCTAACCCCCTGCATATATTTATAATTTTTTTCTCTGACTTTTAACTCGGGTTATTTTTAGCTTTGCAGCATCTCTCCCCACAATATTCTCTACTTGAAAGCAGTCATTGCAGCAGCTCTGCCCACAACATGCAATACGTGAGAGCAGTCTTTGCAGCAGCTCTGCCCACAACATGCACTACGTGATAGCAGTTTCTGCAGATGATCTGCCCACAACATGCACTATGTGAGAGCAGTCTTTGCAGCTGCCTTGCCCACAACATGCACTACGTGAGAGAAGTCTTTGCAGCTGCTTTGCCCAGAACATGCACTACGTGAGATCATTCTTTGCAGATCCTCTGTCACAACATGCACTACGTGAGAGCAGTCTTTGCAGCTGCTCTGCCCACAACATGCACTACGTGAGAACAGTCTTTGCAGCTGCTCTGCCCACAACATGCACTACGTGAGAGCAGTCTTTGCCGCTGCTCTGCCCACAACATGCACTACGTGAGAACAGTCTTTGCAGCTGCTCTGCCCACAACATGTACTACGCGAGAGCAGTTTTTGCAGCAGCTCTGCCCACATCATGCACTACGTGAGAGCAGGCTTTGCATCAGCTATGCCCTGAATATGCACTACGTGAGAGCAGTCATTGCACCAGCTCTGCCCACATCATGCACTACGTGAGAGAAGTTTTTGCAGCATCTCTGCTTACATCATTCACTACGTGAGAGCAGTCTTTGCCGCTGCTCTGCCCACAACATGCATTACGTGAGGGCAGCCTTTGCAGCAGCTCTGCCCATAACATGCATTACGTGAGACTGTGAGAGTAGTCTTTGCACCAGTTATGTCCACAGCCACAAGATGTACTACGTGAGAGCAGTCATTGCATCAGCTCTGCCCACAACATGCAATACGTGAGGGCAGTCTTTGCAGCAGCTCTGCCCACAACATGCACTACATGAGAGCAGTTTCTGCAGATGCTCTGCCAACAACGTGCACTACGTGAGAGCATTCTTTGCAGATGCTCTGTCACAACATGCAATGCGTGAGAGCAGTCTTTGCCGCTGCTCTGCACACAACATGCACTACGTGAGAGCAGTCTTTGCAGCTGCTCTGCCCACAACATGCACTACGTAAAAACCGTCATTGCAGCAGCTCTGCTTACATCATAAACTACGTGAGAGCTGTCTTTGCTGCAGCTCTGCCCACATCATGCACTACGTGAGAGCAGGCTTTGCAGCATCTCTGGCCACAATATGCACTACGTGAGAAGAATATTTGCAGCAGCTCTGCCCACGATATGCACTACTTGAGAGCAGTCTTTGCAGCAGCTCTGCCCACAGCATGCATTACGTGGGTGCAGTCTTTGCAGCATCTCTGCCCACAATATGCACAACTTGAGAGCAGTCTTTGCAGCAGATCTGCCCACAATATGCACTACTTGAGAGCAGTGTTTGAACAAATCTGCCCAAAATATACACTACGTGAGATCAGTATTTGCAGCAGCTCTGCCCACAACATGCATTACGTGAGAGCAGTCGTTGCAGCAGCTTTGCCCATAACATGCATTACGTGAGAGCAGTCTTTGCAGCAGCTCTGTCCACATCGTGCATTACGTGAGAGCAGTCTTTGCAGCAGCTCTGCCCACATCATGCATTACGTGAGAGAAGTCTTTGCAGCATCTCTGCTTACATCATTCACTATGTGTGAGCAGTTTCTGCATCAGCTTTGCCCACAATATGCACTACTTGAGAGCAGTCTTTGCATAAACACTGCCCACAACATGCACTACGTGAGACCAGACTTTGCAGCAGTTCTGCCCAGAGCATTCACTTCGTGAGATCTGGCTTTGCAGCATTTCTGCCCACAAAATGGACTACGTGAGAGCAGTCATTGCATCAGCTCTGCCCACAACATGAAATACGTGAGGGCAGTCTTTGCAGCAGCTCTGCCCACAACATGCACTACGTGAGAGGATTCTTTGTAGCTGCTCTGCCCACAACATGCACTACGTGAGAGGATTCTTTGTAGCTGCTATGTCCACAACATGCACTACGTGAGATGATTCTTTTCAGCTGCTCTGCCCACCACTTGCACTACGTGAGAGGATTCTTTGCAGCTGCTCTGCCCACAACATGCACTACGTGAGAGGATTCTTTGCAGCTGCTCTGCCCACAACATGCACTACGTGAGAGCAGTCTTTGCATCATCCCTGTCCTGAACATGCACTACGTGAGAGCAGCCTTTGCAGCTTCTCTGCCCAAACATGCACTACGTGAGAACAGTCTTTGCAGCAGCTCTGCCCACAACATGCACTACGTGAGATCATTCTTTGCAGCAGCTCTGCCCCCGACATGCATTACGTGAGAGCAGTCTTTGCAGCAGCTCTGCCCACAATATGCACTACTTGAGAGCAGTCTTTGCAGCAGTTCTGCCCACATCATGAACTACGTGAGAGCTGTCTTTGCAGCTGCTCTGCCCACAGCATGCACTACGTGAGATCAGTATTTGCAGCAGCTCTGCCCACAACATGCATTACGTGAGAGCAGTCTTTGCAGCAGCTCTGTCTACATCGTACATTACGTGAGAGCAGTCTTTGCAGCAGATCTGCCCACAACATGCACTACGTGAGAGCAGTCTTTGCAGCAGCTCTGACCACAACAGGCACAAAATGAGAGCAGTCTTTACATGCGCTCTGCCCATAACATGCACTAAGTGAGAGCAGTCTTTGCAGCAGCTCTGCCCACAACAGGCATTACGTGAGAGCAGTCTTTGCAGCAGCTCTGACCACAACATGTACTACGTTAGAGCAGTCTTTGCAGCAGATCTGCCCACAACATGCACTACGTGAGAGCAGTCGTTGCATCATTTCTGCCCACAACATGGTTTACGTGAGAGCAGTCTTTGCAGCAGCTCCGCCCACAACATGCACTACGTGAGAGCAGTCTTTGCAGCAACTTTGCCCACAACATGCACTACGTAAGAGCAGTCTTTGCAGCAGCTCCGCCCACAACATGCACTACGTGAGATCAGACTTTGCAGCAGTTCTGCTCATACGATGTACTACGTGGGAGCAGTCTTTGCAACAACTTTGCCCACAACCTTCACTACGTGAGAGCAGAGTTTGCAGCATCTTTGCCCACAAAAGGCCCTACGTGAGAGCACAGTCTGGCCACACCATGCAATACGTGAGAGCAGTCTTTGCAGTAAAGCCTGGCCACAACATGCAATACGTGAGAGCAGTCTTTGCAGTACAGTCTGGCCAGACCATGCAATACGTGAGAGCAGTCTTTGCAGTAAAGCCTGGCCACACCATGCAATACGTGAGAGCAGTCTTTGCAGTACTGTCTGGCCACAACCTGCAATACGTGAAAGCAGTCTTTTAAATAAAGCCTGGCCACAACATGCACTACGTGAGAGCAGTCTTTGCAGTACTGTCTGGCCACAACCTGCAATACGTGAAAGCAGTCTTTTAAATAAAGCCTGGCCACAACATGCACTACGTGAGAGCAGTCTTTGCAGTACTGTCTGGCCACAACCTGCAATACGTGAAAGAAGTCTTTTAAATAAAGCCTGGCCACAACATGCACTACGTGAGAGCAGTCTTTGCAGTACTGTCTGGCCACAACCTGCAATACGTGAAAGCAGTCTTTTAAATAAAGCCTGGCCACAACATGCACTACGTGAGAGCAGTCTTTGCAATACAGTCTGGCCACAACATGCACTACCTGAGAGCAGTCTTTGCAGTACAGTCTGGCCACAACATGCAATACGTGAGAGCAGTCTTTGCAGCAGAGCCTGGCCACAACATGCACTACGTGAGAGCAGTCTTTGCAGTACTGTCTGGCCACAACCTGCAATACGTGAAAGCAGTCTTTTAAATAAAGCCTGGCCACAACATGCACTACGTGAGAGCAGTCTTTGCAGTAAAGCCTGGCCACAACATGCACTACCTGAGAGCAGTCTTTGCAGTACAGCCTGGCCACAACATGCACTACGTAAGTCTTTGCAGTCTGCTCTGCCCACAACATGCACTACGTGAGAGCAATCTTTGCAGTCTGCTCTGCCCACAACATGCATTAGGTGAGAGCAGTCTTTGTAGTTTGCCCTGCCAACAACGTGCACTATGTGAGAGCAGTGATTGCAGTCTGCTTTGCCCACAACATACACTACGTGAGAGCAGTCTTTGCAGTATGCTTTGCCCACAACATGCACAACGTGAGAGCAGTGTTTGCTGTCTGCTTTGCCCACAACATTCACTACGTGAGAGCAATCTTTGCAGTATGCTCTGCCCATAACATTCATTACGTGAGAGCAGTCTTTGCAGTATGCATTGCCTACAACATGCACAACGTGAGAGCAGTCTTTGTAGCCTGCTCTGCCCACAACATACACTACGTGAGAGCAGTATTTACAGTATGATCCGCATACAATATGCACTACGTGAGAACAGTCTTTGCAGTCTGCACTGCCCACAACTTGCACTACGTGAGAGCAGTCTTTGCAGTCTGCTCTGCCCACAACATGCACTACGTGAGAGCAATCTTTGCAGTCTGGTCTGCCCATAACATGCATTACGTGAGAGCAGTATTTGCAGTCTGCCCTGCCCACAACATGCACTACGTGAGAGCAGTCTTTGCAGTCTGCTTTGCCCACAACTAGCACAACGTGAGAGCAGTGTTTGCTCTCTGCTTTGCCCACAACATGCACTACGTGAGAGCAGTCTTTGCAGTATGCTTTGCCCACAACATGCACAACGTGAGAGCAGTGTTTGCTGTCTGCTTTGCCCACAACATTCACTACGTGAGAGCAATCTTTGCAGTCTGCTCTGCCCATAACATGCATTACGTGAGAGCAGTCTTTGCAGTATGCATTGCCTACAACATGCACAACGTGAGAGCAGTCTTTGTAACCTGCTCTGCCCACAACATACACTACGTGAGAGCAGTATTTACAGTATGATCCGCATACAATATGCACTACGTGAGAACAGTCTTTGCAGTCTGCCCTGCCCACAACATGCACTACGTGAGAGCAGTCTTTGCAGTCTGCTTTGCCCACAACTAGCACAACGTGAGAGCAGTGTTTGCTCTCTGCTTTGCCCACAACATGCACTACGTGAGAGCAGTCTTTGCAGTATGCTTTGCCCACAACATGCACAACGTGAGAGCAGTGTTTGCTGTCTGCTTTGCCCACAACATTCACTACGTGAGAGCAATCGTTGCAGTCTGCTCTGCCCATAACATGCATTACGTGAGAGCAGTCTTTGCAGTATGCATTGCCTACAACATGCACAACGTGAGAGCAGTCTTTGTAGTCTGCTCTGCCCACAACATGCACTACGTGAGAGCAGTCTTTACAGTATGATCTGCACACAACATTCACTACGTGAGAACAGCCTTTGCAGTCTGCACTGCCCACAACTTGCACTACGTGAGAGCAGTCTTTGCAGTCTGCTCTGCCCACAACATGCACTACCTGAGAGCAGTCTTTGCAGTCAGCTTTGCCCACAACATGCACTACGTGAGAGCAGCCTTTGCAATCTGCTCTGCGCACAACATGCACTACTGTAGATCAAACTGTACAGAATGCACGTCAAACAACAAGCACTACGTGAGAACAGTATTTGCAGTCTGCACTTCCCACAACATGCATTCCGTGAGTCTTTGCAGTCTGCTCTGCCCACAACATGCACTACGTGAGAGCAATCTTTGCAGTCTGCTCTGCCCACAACATGCATTACGTGAGAGCAGTCTTTGTAGTCTGCCCTGCCCACAACGGGCACTACGTGAGAGCAGTCTTTGCAGTCTGCTTTGCCCACAACATGCACTACGTGAGAACAGTCTTTACAGTATGCTTTGCCCACAACATGCACAACGTGAGAGCAATCTGTGCTGTCTGCTTTGCCCACAACATTCACTGCGTGAGAGCAGCCTTTGCAGTATGCTCTGCGCACAACATGCACTACGTGAGAGCAGTATTTACAGTATGATCCGCATACAATATGTACTACGTGAGAACAGTCTTTGCAGTCTGCACTGCCCACAACTTGCACTACGTGAGAGCAGCCTTTGCAATCTGCTCTGCGCACAACATGCACTACTGTAGATCAGTCGTTTACTGTATGCTCTGCCTACAACATGCACTACGTGAGAGCAGTATTTGCAGTCTGCACTTCCCACAACATGCATTCCGTGAG
>JASANA010010760.1:0-10541 GCA_030248095.1 Ptycholaimellus sp. GST1_10 | reverse complement strand
AAACCAGCCTTCTGCAGAGGGTGGAAAGACTGGCCCTTTCAGAAAGACCGAGAGAACCCTATGGAACCATTTGAGAGTCCAGTGATGGCTGGCGGCTACTTTGCCAGTGACAGAAAATGGTTGCCTCCAAGCGCTCACCAGCAACTGCACCTTGCGCTGTTGAGGTTTTGGGAACTGGGCGGCTACGACGAGGGTCTGGACGTTTGGGGCGCGGAACAGTACGAGCTGAGCTTCAAGGCTTCCCTCTGCCCGGCTCAGATAAGGTGCTCACTGGGAAAGCTTGAGGTGTGGCAGTGCGGCGGTCGAATGGTGGACACTCCCTGCTCCCGTGTAGGCCACATCTACCGCCGCTTCTCGCCCATCAGCAACCCCGGCGTCGGCGACTACTACGGACGCAACATTCGCCGGGTGGCCGATGTTTGGATGGATGAGTACAAGGTCAACACTCCCTCCATGTCTTCCCTGGGCCTTTAGCCACGGCCTGGTCTAGGAATACATTCTGAAGCGCCGGCCGCACTATCGCAACATCGATGTGGGTGACTTAACGAAACAGAAGGAGCTGCGCCAGCGTCTCCATTGCAAGCCCTTCAAGTGGTTCATGGACAATGTGGCCTTCGACCTGGTGGAGAAGTATCCTCCTGTAGAGCCTCCCAAGGGGTCGCATACCCTCCTAATTACCAGCTTGGACTAAACTGTCCTAGACTGCAGGGCAACGGGGGATATTCGAAGTGAGTCGGACAGGAATCTTTGTCTGGACACCAAGTTCATTCAGCAGGAGCAAGCCTTTGGTCTAGAGCCGTGCATTCGGGCCGGGGAAGGACAGAGGGGTGAGCAGAGCTTCGAGTACAGCCGCCATCTGGACATCAAGCCTCAAGGGCGCGCCATGTGCTTCGACGTCACCAGCAGCCAGCATCATGCCCCCGTATGCCGCCACGATTGGGCCTAAGCCGATCAGAGAGACTGGGCTGGGTTGGAAAAAGGTGATCCTGTTCAGCTGTCACGAGCAGGGTGGGAACCAGGAGTGGTTCCTGGACCTGGCCACCAACCATCTTTATCACCCTGTATCCGCCCAGTGTCTCGACTCCGACCCTGAGAGGAAGGAAATATTCATGGCACCCTGCGCCAATGTCACCACTCAGGTACTTTGCATTCATCCGTTTGCAGCGGTGATCCCAATCAAATTGTTTTTCACAGAGGTGGAGATGGGAAACTGTCAAGGAAGACGTTGTTCGAGAATGGTATAGAAAGAAGAACGTGAGAGGTCCCCAATTTTAGCTTGCCAAATGCCCGATGCAAATTAATTGCCATACTATGCAGTGTTTTGGATTCCTTGCCATACTCAAACGGATCAAACTCGCATCGCACAAAGAACTTGAAAACAACTAAAGCATAACAAATAACCTGCTACCTGTGTGATTAGATCGCGACTAAAGACCGGTTTACAAGCAGACACCAACTGAGCGGAAAAGGAGATTAGGAAAGGATGGCGGAAAGGACGGTAGAAATACTTGCAATTGGAAGCAGAGCAGACCTATCACAGCTCGCCAGCATGCAACCAAAAGGAAGGAAGACCAAGACAAGAACATCAGGCAAAGAAGAATAGGACTGCATCGGTTGGTCAGCCTTTGCTGATGCCTAAAAACCTAATCAGATTCCGGCTGCGACTCCCCTGCTTCGCTCTGCAAACGTCTGGCTGTTTATCTCGGTTAGACTGAAGGGGAAAAGTTGTGGCGGACTGAAGGTTTGGAGTCTTTGCCGTAGACTTGGATGGCGGCGTTGGCCAGGTCGACCACGAATCGATCGAGCCAGGAGACTGAGTGCGGATCCAGCGAGGAGCCTTCCATGAAACCTGTGAACAGGAAGAGGTGGAGAAAAGAGAGGGGAGGTTTGAAAAGAACCTAAGTGTCCGCCGTGCTTGGTGAGAACGAAGAGAGTGTCGCGGTTGCGGAGGGAATGTTGGATGACGGGCTCGTAGAGCGGGGATGGGATGAGCGGGTCGTCCTCCGCATTCAAGTACACCATCGGCACTTCTATCTTCAATCAATTCACAATCAGAAGGCTCAGGAAGCGGGACAAAAGGAGCAACATCGTCGATGACCGTCATGCAGCTGCACCAGCGGTAGTAGTCATCCACTTTGTCAAAGCCCAGTACCCGTCTGAAAGCAGAAGCAAGGTGTGGTAGTAAGAGGGTGGTGAGGTAGAAGAGGGTGCCTGGAGTAAGCGTCGTCGAGCATGCGGAGGCTGGTGGCGGCAAAGACGCTGGCCTCTTCCACGAGGCCGGTGCGGACGTGGGGTTTGACGGCGGTGACGACGTTCTGCCGCAGCACACTCTTCACCTTCTCCGTCATTATGTAGTTCAGCAGCCGACGCAGCCCCGTCCAGTCTTGCAGCATCTGCAGACGAAGGATGGATGAGAAGGGAAGAGAATGGAGTCAGGGAAGGGGGCGGAGGGGTGAAGAGGTAGAGGAAACCCTGGCAGCAAGGACGGCATCGTAGCCTTGACAGATGGAGACGCCGCAGATGATGTGGGATTTGAGCTCGCGGCCCTGAGTGCCCAGGTACTTCGTCACGATGTTCCCGCCCATGCTGAAGCCCACCACAATCACCCGTGTCTGCGGATACAGCTCCAGGATTCGCGTCACCTTCAACCGACTTTAACTAACTAGGATAGGAAGCAGGAAGGTGTTTTGACCATGCAATGGTACTCCTGGGTTGATCCGTAGTTGAAGATGCGGGGGGTGGTGAGTGGGATGCCTTTCAGTGCGCCCACGTGGTTGAGGATGGCGCAGCGAAAGCCCCCCTCCTGGGCATGATGGAAGAAGCGTCTGATGTAATCATCTGCATAGGGGGCGGGGCTGCTTTATGATGGAGGAGGGAGGGAAGAGGGATGAGGTGACTTTGGCTGTGGTTGGCGATGCCGGGGCAAAGAGCAAAAGTGAAGTCGCCTTCGGGGTGCTCCGCGATGGGCTCGAAAACGTCAAAGGTGCTCAACGTCCCGTCCGGCAACCGCATCCGATAGCGCGCGTCCGACGATCGCTTCAGGTTCTTGTACTGCAATGCCCAACTTCCAATTGAGTCCAGGGTGAGAAGGGTTTGGGGAGAGCTGACCTGGGCGATGCCGTAGACGAGGGTTTGAAGGTGGCCATTGTGGCCCCAGAGCTTGGGGCTCTTGTAGGGGGTGTCGAGGATGGGCAGGGCCTTCACCAGGGCTCCGACCCGGTTGTCCTTACCCTCTGTATCGCTGTTGTAGAAGACGCGCGGGGGCTCAGGGCGCGACAGAATCTTCATCACCTGCAGCCAAGCGGTGGCCTCTAGGAGCAGGAAATGATTGCAGGCTCTCTCTTTAATCACCGCCTATTGGGGTTGGCCAGCAACGAAGAGTCTGGGCCATAAAGTGGCAGAGTCTGGGACGCTGGAGGGAAGAGCGGCCTAGCAACTCCCAGCAAACACCCGCCTACTTTTACACCCACAACCCTCCCTCCCACCCTCACTCCTCCAACCCTAACTCCTCCCACTAACTTCCAACCTATACATACACACCCAATTGACTTCCACTTTCTCAACAGCAGTCACCTTCCAAACTTCATTCTTGGCAAGTGCCAGCTGCTAAGTGTATCAATACACTGCCAAACTAAAGTAAACTAACAATGCCTTTTATCGGACTTTGTGTGTTTGGCTCAAACTGTCATTTGAGCTAGGAATTCTTTTCAGTGCATTTTAATGGGTTAGGCCAACCAGCTCAAACCAGGTAGAAAATTTGAGTCCCTAAGTTGAGATATAGCAATAGCAGAAAGTGAACCTAGCCAAGTGTGAAATATTTAGCATGAAATGGACGAATTATAAAATGGATCATTGAGCCCAAAGAACCCATTGAAACCTCAGGTTTGCGAAGTTTCTTTCACCCGATATTTATGTGGATGGTACAATAAAAAGGATGAAGATTTCCTTCCCCGCCGGCTTACAAAGCATTTTATGCAGAAGGTCCACTTGGCTAGAAATCTTGTTTTGCACATAGGCTGGTTTCGTTAGCCTGGCATCCTTGTCTGGTGAGCGTTAAGCGGCTCAATGAGGTGGTGGGAACCTTGAAAAGGAAAACGATGATGATGAGTGGAATGAGGAAGGAAGGTGTGAGAAGCTGGTCGTAGGCTTGGTCCAGCCCCATCTCCACCGCCGACGGAAGCTGGATCATCACGCGCCCTGCCCCCTCCATCCAGCCCAATCCTCCTACCAACATCCCCACTATCATGAGCCAATGGATGGCTTTCACTCCGCGCTCCTATCGCACCAACCTTTGCCCCCCATGCCCCTACACCACTCCTCCTGAGAGCTGATTCACTAGCCCTGCCCCGTCCGCTCCATACCTACACGCCCCACTGCCTTTGTAAGCAAACGCCTCTGCTTCATCACTTACATGCTCTGCCCTTTTAGGAAAAAGTCCTGAAGCGCAAGGTGTGCCGATGACTGGGCTGAAGGGATAAGGAGGAAAGGCAAATAGGCTGGCGGAGACGCCGCGGTGTGGGGGCGGGTGATGGATGGCGGGCGGGGAAAGGAAGGCTGGGCCTGGGCGGGGAGGAAACATCTGCGAAGGGGATGGGAAAGGAAGGGATGAGGAGAAGCGTGGGAGCTCACAGCCCACCCCCCAGCTTCTGTCCTCCCTCCTCCACTCTTCCATACAGGGAATCTTAGGTTGGCGCACATTTGAACGCTCTAATCTGTTGCGGCTCACGTGATACTGACAGCAAATATTGACTTTTCAAAGACCACGTTGAGTTTATGTTAGTGGATGAATTATGCAACAATATTAGCATCCCGTAGCATTAGTTTTTTCTGATGGGGGTCAGTGTAATCTGAGGAAAAAGGAGTAAACTATCGGCTCATTCCATAGTAGAAGAAGAGGGAAGATCGCGGCATTGAGGATAGGCAGAGAAAGAGGCATTGCAATCATCGCTATCGCTATCAGACAGCAGAATCAACTCGCCGCCTCCTGACGATATCGCATCCTCCTAAGATCGCTATCGCAACTCTCCAATCACCGCCTCCTGCAGAATTCTCATGGCCCAGGAATTGCACGTTGGTTATGGCTGCAAAGATGTAAAGATGTTCTTGGAACAATCTCGCGGAGGCTGTCATCCTCTCTTCCCGCCAGGCTTTCTGTGACTATCTGAAACGCGAATGATCACAATTCTCACTTATAGACAGGCATTGCTGCAACTGTCTTCCCTCCCAGATTTTCAGCAGTTAAAATCAATCAAAAAAATGGACCAACTAAGCAGAAGGATTTTCGTCTTTTTTCGCTCTTTGAAATTTGCACACTCGTTTTTTAACAGTACAGTAAAAATTCGGCAGTTTTTTAAGAACAATAAGTTTGTCTTTGAGTAAGTCGTTGATGTAAGTTGCTAGGTTTTCATAAAAGGTATAGAAACTGGATATATGCTTCCTAAAAATGATATATACCTGAATTAACCTAAATTTCTCTTATTCCGTGAAATGGCTTTCAAACTGCTTCCCACAATGGAAATCAACAAATGTAACTTTTATACTCAAATCAATGCCATCTCAAAACTACTCGTGTAATGCGCAAATACTTCTGCTGTTCTGTCTGCCCCTTTTCTTTGTTAAAAAGTAAAAAAGAGAATAAAGAAAGTGCCAAATGCAATGCATGAGGAAGTTGGGGCTCTTTGAGCTTGCATGGGAGGACGGGCTGGGAGAGACCTAAAAGGCGGCAGTGCGGAGGCCACACACCCGACTGGACACCAGACCAGGCTCATGTTTACCGAGCCAGCATGCAAGGCGCCTTTCTGCACCTCCTTTTGGAGCCCACTATCGCTTTTGCCGCCTGCCCCACTTCAATCCGTCCAACTCCTCCTCCCACACAGCTACCATTGTGGAGTCTAAGCGGCAGTTGACTGGCTGGAGTGGCTTAGGCTGAGGTGCGGGCTTTTGTTGACCCGCGGCGGAGGAGAAGGGGGAGTAGGAAGCGCTAAGCGGATACACGTCGCGTCAACCGCCTCCGCCGTCTCCTCAGCCGCTTACTCCCCTCATCCCCCATTCCACTTCAAACCCTCTCCCAGCCCTGCCAGTGTGGGAGGGGAACTGTGCGCCTGTTTTTTCGCGGCCAGGGCAGTGCGGAGGCAGAAGCTGGGAGACTTCCTCGGCTGCTACGCACTCCCTCTTCCAATCACACTAGCCCCTTTTTCCTCCGCCCATCATCCTCTTTCTTGCCTCCATTTCATCCCTGCTGCCATCTTTTTTTCGAAGGTGAAAGCTAGTACAAGTGGAGGGGAACAGCTGAAGTGTTTGAGGGAGTGGGAGGGGGAAGGAAGGGAGGAGCAATGCAAGGGTTCTGAGGCACATCCAAGATGGATGGCTGTGCTCTGTGAAAGTGTGTGTGTGGAAATGTATGCAGAGGAGGCCAACTTGCTCAGGCCTGGCCAGCCCCTCCCCCCACTGCTCCGCCCCATCACTCCCTCCCTTCCCTCACAGCCCTAGCGGTCCCCCAGATGCCACGGGTCCAGCCAGAGCTCCTAATGAAAGCCGGGGGGTGAAAGTAGTGCATGGGGGTGCAAATGCTCTTGAGAGGCGGCAAGGCTTGTACTCTACTGGCGGCGCCAGTGTTGAGAGTGTTCCACATCTCGGATGGACAGGAAGGGCCAGAGGAGGAGGTTAGTGAGAGGGGCGCGGGCTGTGCTGTGTGTAAGCCGTGTGTTACCCAGAGCCTCTTGAGTAAACCCCCAGCGCAGGCCTCTCCGCCAACGCGCAGTTTCACCCCCTTATACTCCCACCCTCCTCCCCAGCCCCAGCCTACGGCAGCATACTGATCAGCCGCTTCTTGCAGAGCTACACAATCTCAATTCCCTCCTCCACACACCAGGACGTCGTCAGAGAGCCAGATGAGGTAATCCGGGCGGCGAGTGGCTGGGGAGCTCTGGCGGGCTCTGCGTCCCACTAGCCAGGTAGGTGAGTCACTCTCTGCCCTCATCGCCTCTCTGCCCACGCATGCACTTCGTCACCTTTGTCTCACTGCTCGGATAAAGGGGCGGAAGGCCGGATATACACCCCAACTGAAGGCGCAGGGATGCAGGGAGGAGGCGTTGGGAAGGAGATGGACTCGTCCTGGGCGTTGGGCGGGTGGGGCACTGGTTCTGCGGCCTCGTCGACAGTGGGCATGGAGGACTGGCTTCGACAGCAGCCGCTGACCGTCCTCTCCCTCCACCCCGCCGACCGCGTCGTCCTGCGAATCGCAGGTCAGCTCACCTCCTCTGCCCGGAGCGGATGCAAAGGCTGTGAGTTGTGACTGGGCTGATTCAGCCCCCCCCCCTGCCCTGTCCAGGCGGCTAGGAAACAGAGGGGGGGCTGTGCTGCTGCCGGCTAAGAGCTATGTGTGTGTGGAGGAAAAGCGGTGTATGTTGCGAGGCTTGGTAGGCGAGGCCTGGTCTGTGAGCGCGCACTTTTTTGCGCTCAACTACCGCCGCGGCCTCGGCCGCCCTCTCGCCCATTCACGCTCATTCCAATGCACAACTCTTCCATCCCCTCCCTGCTCTCTCTAGCCTTCCTGCCCTCCGCTACACCCCACTACACTCCCCACAGCGCACTATCCTTCCCCCAGCGCTTGCCCTTTCACATCCCTTCGCCTACACGCCTCGTCATCCTCTAAGCTCATCCTTCAGAGTCCCGCGTGGTCACCTAGCCGACGACCCTTATGATTTCTTGTTTGGGGTAGCTGGGGGAGGCGGCTGGGCAGGAGTTGAGGGGCGCGCTGGGGTGTCCATTGTGGAAAATGAGGGCGAGTTGGTGGGAGCGGGGGTGAAGCGAGGGGAGACGGGGCATTCACGGCCTCCTAGGCAAACGCCCCGTTAGCTGGCGAGGACAAACTTTCCCGCCACTCTCCGTCTGCCCATTTTTTTGCCCTTCCCTCACAGCAATGTAGGCAAACATGGGAGCCTAGCCAAGCTGATGAGGGTAAGCGCTGGAATGGCGGGTGGAGGCCTTGAGAGGAGGAGCTTCCTTCCAGCAGAAGGCATGCGCCGCGTAAGCAGCGGCGGGGAGAGCAGCAGTGGGCGTCGAGGCTCAGCAGCAGCTCTGCTGGAATCGATCGGGGAAGGTCGGCGAGACTCCGGCTCCTTCCTCTACGGCCTTCGCTCTAGACAAGCTGCTTCCGTCCTCGCTGCCTGCGATGAGCAAGATGAGGAGCATCACCTCAATGCCATCGTCCCTGACCTATGTTCCACTTTTTCTCTATTCCTAACTGAAGAGGGCGCATTGCTTTTTGACCTTGTCCCAGTCTGGCTGGGTAACATGAAAGGGGCTGGCTAGAGCATCCGTTTTAGGTTTTTTGCCATCTTTGACTGTTGATTCTACAAACTTCTCTGCGCATGAACGTAATACAAGCGATTATTTGAGCGATTATTATTCTAAAATAAGCTTAGTTTCGCATGATTTCAAATGCGTCGGGAAAACATTGGTTGAAAAGTGCACAGCCATAAAGCTGGACCAATGACTGGAAACTTGCGAATTTAACTTGCGCTTCTATTTGGAAAATTCTGGTTTAGTCTGTCAAATGCTGAAAAGGGAAAAATTACGTCAGATATCGTTCCCATTGCACTGCTTGTATAGTATCGTGCAATGGAATTTAGGGATTTTAGCATTCAAGAAATGCAACAGACATTTAAAAAATTTCACATTCAAGAAATTTAACAAGTGTCAATTTTTTAAATTTCATAGAATTTTGTGTATAATAATTTTATTATTTTTTAATAGATTAATATAATTTAATTACATTGAAATATTACCATCTGTATTAATTATATCGTCGATTCATTTTAAATCTAAGTTGAATGTCATCTTTGCGAGTTTAACTTTTAATGTTTCTCTAAATTCGGAAAATTAAAGTAACTGTTAAGAATTACACAAAAGGCTTTGGTTTTAATTGTTTCCAAATAAGTGTTTTTCTTGAAATTGGTTGAGAAACTACAGACTTATTTGTTGACCGCGAAGTGGACCCGAAGGGCCCGCTTCGCGGTTTATACACATGACTGACTTTTTGTCCATTTTGAAAATTAAATAATTTTTTTTGTGTTAGACATTTTTGAAATTCATGACAAAAAATTTCCCATTTGTTCAATTTTGAGATCTCAACAACTACTCGGCCGATTTTTAAAATTCAAAAAGCATCATGTTCACAACTTTTTACATAACTGGTCCTTTTTGCAGATTGAACTAGTCAGTGCTTCCAACACACAATCCTGAATGCCGTATTTTTGATATTTCATTAGCTCAAATTGCATTCATTATTTCATTAATTTTCATTAACTGACCATTGCGCTTTGCGCCATTATACTTGTTTGAGTGACAAACGTTCGTACTTGTATGGGATTAGATGAGGGGGGGGCACCCACGTGGGTTTTTTGGGTCTTGGTTCTTTCAGGGTTCATTTTCAGTTTCCGGGGGCTACAGATTAATGGTTTCGGCCTGGGGGACGTGGTAGCGTTTAGTTGGCGTTGGCCTCTCAAAACTCCAAACTCGATAGTTCGCGTATTTTCGAAGTATTGAAAACATTAAGGTCAGGGAATTTCTAAGGTCAGGGAATTTCTATTTGGCTGTGCTGTTTTGAACAATAGTTTTAGGCCTTCATATAGGGCAATTTTACGCTACATCACTGCTTGAAGTTGTAGCATTTAGAAAATTAGGCTAGAAATAACTCAGCTGGGTGAATACAACTAAATCTATTGGTTTATTCTAAAAATGTGTTTTATGAATTATTCGGTAGTTTAAGAAAAACTAATGTTCTACTCGTCAAAACATTTTCAATGGTGGTAGAATCATTAAAATTTAAGGCAATCGAAAAATTCTAATTTCGCTAACGGAATTTAGATTTTAGTCATATCACGAGGGTTTGTAAACGAAATTGGGGGCCAGTATCGAATTTTTGGACAACCCTCTTTTGAACTTGAAAAAAGCTGACTTGAAAACCATAAAACCATAAATGTTTTTTCACCAAATTGATTTTTGCTATACTAGGGAGTCACATTGAGATTTATCAAAATAGCAGACATTTCAGAAATCTTTTAAACTAATTTGTTTTGTTTATTTATTCATTTGTTCTATTCCATAGAATTTTAGTTGGATTTCATTGTAGTGGATTTTCCTCCTAACATGCTTAGAACTCAGCACTGGACTAAATGCAACGACAAAGAACGTAAGATGTGTGGTGTAGACAAGGCGTGAATAGAGGGGCGACCTTGGCTTTCGAGTTGCTCCCCCACCCTATCTTCCCATCACATCACCTGTAGCGCTTTCCCCCTCTTTTTGTCTCTCCTCCCCTTCACTCACTTTCTCTCTTCTTTCTTCTTCTTTCTCTCAAACCTTTCTTTTTATGTCGATACTATCAGAGGAGAGCTGGATGAGGATAGTTGGATGCGGAGGGTAGGAGGGAGGAAAGAGTGTGAGAGAGAGTTGCGCGAGCAGAGCATTTATTGTGCAGCCGGAGGCATTGTGTGTCGGCGTTGCTGTTTGTGCCTCCCTCCGCCCTATAGACCGCCTCA
>JASANA010010757.1:0-57358 GCA_030248095.1 Ptycholaimellus sp. GST1_10 | reverse complement strand
GTTTAAGACAAGAACAGTTGGCATGACATGAAAAAATAGTTTTTACAAATCAAATCCGGCGAATGATGAAAGAAAGCAATATGTGAAATCAGTCTTCATAGTAGCAGAGGCAGAAAGAAAAGGAAGGATTGTTGAGAGCAGTGAAATGCAGGCGATGCTTTTGGCGGCCAGACTCTTCCCAGGCATGGCGTTGGAGTCGAAGGTGGGGTTTGCGGGGGAGGCAGTTTTGGAGCCAGTGCTCTGGAAGATGGAGATGCTCAGCCTGCCAGCAGAAGCTGCGCCCAGCCTCTAGACAGGCCAGGAGGATGGGTTCCAGGTGGCTGCAGCCGAGATTCTCCGTGATGTACTTCTGCAGGCCAGGACACCGCTTCAGCAGGTCCAGGATGATGTATCGCTCACCAGGGCCAAAATAAGCTCCTGTTGCATTTATATCACTCTGTTTCAAGCTCAAAAAGAACAAGGGTAAATTAGAAAAACTTATTATTGCAAATTTTACGGCTAAGTGCTATTTATACGTCCATTAAAGTTTTTCCATTAAAAATGCTAAAAAAGTCAGAGTCTGACACTAGCAATAGCAAAAATTTGTGAACCACAAAAGAGGTGAAATTCCTGCAGACTTGTGGGCAGCCAGGAGAGATGCTGGTAGATGGAGGTGTTGTTGACCTCCATCTTGAGACGACGCAGGCGGAGACAGTGGCCCAGCTGCTTCAGCTCCTGCAGCTGAGGAAGCCAGCTCGTTTTGTAGGCCGTCGGGATGATCAGATGAAGCTCCGTCAGCTGGCTCAGGTTCCACCGACTCCAGGCTGCCTCCAGCAGATTACGGATGGTTCCCTCTTTGCCCGTTGCTTTCATCTGCAAAGGCAGGAGAGGGGCTTTGATAAGCCTCGAATTCAGATTGGCACTGTACCATGAAGTTGTCGTCTTGCTCAGGGAGGTGTCGAAGCTTGAGGGTGTGATGGCCTGTGCAGTTTGTGCCTGTGTCGATCTCGAAGCTGCTAGAGAGCTGGATGAAGGTAGGTCGAGCATGGCGATGGATGGTGGCGCGAAGCGTCTGGCAGGTCTGCTGAAGACTGGCCCAGTCCTCGATGTTGAGGTGTTTTATGATGCATTCGGCCACATGCGGCAGACGTTTCAGGATGCTCACAAGCTCCTCCGTCTCACTTCCCTGCCCCTCTTCTGCCTGTAAATATAGTTTCAGTAGGAAATGAAGTTTTCCGCCTGGCTTAATTTCGTCCAATCCAGTATAGCTGACTAATCATAGCTTTGCTTGAAGATTATGCAGCATAGAATAGGCATAGGAGTACTGAAAGTCACCAATCGGCTGCGTTTAAGTGGTGCTGGCAAGGAGGTAGATGAAGGAGACGAGGTTGGGCTGAGAGCATTGTGGACGCGCTTGTTGCCGCTGGAGCTCCAGGCAGTCTGTGCCAAGGCCTCAGAAGCTGTGCAGCTGGACAGCATAGCAATCAACTCTTGACCACCTGATTCAACAAATGGATTTCATTTTTCCTTTTTTCCAAAGTGCATTAGGTTTAAAAGACGTTTTTTGGTAGACTAAACCCGGCTTTGTTTTGCAATAAAAAAATTGCTCTCACTCTAAAAATCCTGAGCTAAAGCAGCCTGAACCTCATTAAAAATACCAGGCATCATCAGCCTTTGTTCATACACCTCCAAAGATGCGGTAGCCTTTCGTCACTCAATTGCGCAGTAATGTTAAAATATTTTTGCTTAAATTATTTTAGCACCAGAGTAAAAAGTTTTTTGTAAGTCCAAGATTGAAAAGTTAACTTACCAAGGAGTGGTTCTCGTTGAGATGATCATAAGGATGCTAATACCTTTCATCATTCTATTGCATGGCTTTTATCGTTAGTGATAGTTGCCTTTAGAAATAAAAAATTTTAAGAAAATTCTGCGGTCACTTTGTTTGTTTGATTGCTTTGCTTCGTCGAGCTCTCTGTCTCGGTGCAGCATTATTTCCTTGACCAGTTCCAATTGGCCGGCGCTTTTTGCAAGAAAATCGCAATTGCCCCTCAAAACGAGTCTAAAAGTAAGTACGACGAAAAAATTCAAAGTTAAGTTCTCATCTACCAGGCACCCTAGAAAGGCATTCTAGATTGACCTCCGCCAGAAGGCATTCTAAAAAGAGGAAGTCTGTTTGTGCCTCTTGAGAAGCGTGAGGAGACTCCTTCCACGCTTGCAAAGACTTTCTTTACGCATTTACGACCAAATCTCGATAATGCCTTGCCTGCCTGGAATTCTTTTTAAAAAATTTGCGCAGTTCATTTTCATAGTGTTATCTGTCCAATATTGGCAACGGCTATCCCTTTAGCCTTGAATCCCTTTTAACACCGTCGCCATCTAGCAGACCTGCTTTTTTTGTGCCATGTATTACAGGACTGCCAGTTCTGCCTTCCCTTCACACACGCTTCAGTCACACTTCCCGGATACTCCTAGACCTAAAGGCACCCAGTCTTTTGGGACATTAATAACCACATAAAAGCTGGCCATCTTGTGTGATAAGCGACTGGAATTGGCTCCCCTAGTATGCAAAACTATTCATTGCTGCAGCTGCAAATGCAATCATTCAATTTCGAGCTTTTTGTGAGCTGGTTTCGTAAATTATGGCGTCAAAGTAAGTGGTACTAGGTGAAGGTCGTATCAAGTTAAGATGGAATCAAAACGAGGTGGCAACAAAATCAACATGGCGTAAACTTAAACTAAGGTGGCATCAAATACAGGTGACATCAACAGTTTAAGATAGTATTAATATACTCAGTGAAGCATAAGATTTTGAATCCCATAGTAGTGGGGCTAGTGAGGCCTCTAACACAACATTTGGTAAAAGATGCCGAAAAAGAAGGAGGGAAAGCTGGGAGCAGTGATGAGGAGAAGGCGGCGAGGCTGATCGCTGAAGTGGCGGTAGAGTCGAAGGTGGGGATGGCGGTGGAAGAAGTTGATGAGCCAGCGCCCCAGCTCTTCTTTCGTCTCCTCCTCCATTCCATCCCCCATGACTACCAGATCCCTTGACTCCCAGCAGAAGCCGCGTCCCGCCTCTAGGCAGACCAGCAGGATTGGCTCCAGGTCCTGGATGTAGCACCGTTTGGTGGTGCCGTACTCCTCCAGGCCAGGGCACCGCTTCATCAGCTCCAGGACCCAATCTCCTTCATCTCCCACATTATCTGCATTGTCTTCTGATTTCGGATGGAACAAGGCCTTTAAAAGTTTTGAAATCATTTAGCACTGAAAAAATATGTTTTTTAAGAAATTATATGCTTACTGTCAACCAAACAAATCTACCCTATTCTGCCAAACTATCATTTCAATTCCAGTTCAGCAACAAAAATCGGTTCCTTTAGGGTTTACCAATTATTATATAGTGGGTTATACTAACCCAAAAAGTATCTCTTATCTATATTTTACCTGCGATTGAAGTAGGGGAAATTTTTTTATTTAGCTTAATTTGAATTCTACTTGCAACTGAAGTGGATGAAATTTTTTCTTAGCAAAAAAATAAGTTTTATATCTTAGATTGTGAACTTTGTGCACTGTAAAACTATCGTCAGTCCAATGTAAAACTGGATTAATTAATGATAAGAGAGCACCTGGCCAAAATACTAATAAGTGTATTTGAAATCTGAGGTCCCAAAAGAAAGTAAAATGTAGCAACATTTTAAAAAATATGCACAGCAAAAAATTTTTAACTGACTCTGCTACCATTGCAATTAATTGCAATTGACTACAAAAAATATGCCTCAGTTTAATTTCACCTACATATGATAGTTTTCAAAAAATAGACAAAAATTTGGACTTAAAATTTAAAAAAAATTATATTTCAACTAATGGGTAATTTGAATTCCACAATGTTTTCCTGGGTTTCGAAAAGCAGAAGGATAAAGCCTTCAGCTCAGATAGAAACCAGGAGCCAATCTGGGAAAAACGTAGGTCACCTCTGGGGATTGAACCCAGGGTTCCTGCTCATGCCGCAGGCGTGCTAACCACTACACCAAGATGACCCTGGTGAGGGGCACGGAATTTCCCATAGTGAATTTTGAATTCACTCAGTCTTGACAGTATCGGGCCAATCGCGTAGTCCACGCGTTAGAGGCCCTAGCCGTCTGTGGTAATTTGAATTCCACAATGTTTTCCTGGGTTTCGAAAAGCAGAAGGATAAAGCCTTCAGCTCAGATAGAAACCAGGAGCCAATCTGGGAAAAACGTAGGTCACCTCTGGGGATTGAACCCAGGGTTCCTGCTCATGCCGCAGGCGTGCTAACCACTACACCAAGATGACCCTGGTGAGGGGCACGGAATTTCCCATAGTGAATTTTGAATTCACTCAGTCTTGACAGTATCGGGCCAATCGCGTAGTCCACGCGTTAGAGGCCCTAGCCGTCTGTGGTAATTTGAATTCCACAATGTTTTCCTGGGTTTCGAAAAGCAGAAGGATAAAGCCTTCAGCTCAGATAGAAACCAGGAGCCAATCTGGGAAAAACGTAGGTCACCTCTGGGGATTGAACCCAGGGTTCCTGCTCATGCCGCAGGCGTGCTAACCACTACACCAAGATGACCCTGGTGAGGGGCACGGAATTTCCCATAGTGAATTTTGAATTCACTCAGTCTTGACAGTATCGGGCCAATCGCGTAGTCCACGCGTTAGAGGCCCTAGCCGTCTGTGGTAATTTGAATTCCACAATGTTTTCCTGGGTTTCGAAAAGCAGAAGGATAAAGCCTTCAGCTCAGATAGAAACCAGGAGCCAATCTGGGAAAAACGTAGGTCACCTCTGGGGATTGAACCCAGGGTTCCTGCTCATGCCGCAGGCGTGCTAACCACTACACCAAGATGACCCTGGTGAGGGGCACGGAATTTCCCATAGTGAATTTTGAATTCACTCAGTCTTGACAGTATTGGGCCAATCGCGTAGTCCACGCGTTAGAGGCCCTAGCCGTCTGTGGTAATTTGAATTCCACAATGTTTTCCTGGGTTTCGAAAAGCAGAAGGATAAAGCCTTCAGCTCAGATAGAAACCAGGAGCCAATCTGGGAAAAACGTAGGTTACCTCTGGGGATTGAACCCAGGGTTCCTGCTCGTGCCGCAGGCGTGCTAACCACTACGCCAAGATGACCCTGGTGAGGGGCACGGAATTTCCCATAGTGAATTTTGAATTCACTCAGTCTTGACAGTATCGGGCCAATCGCGTAGTCCACGCGTTAGAGGCCCTAGCCGTCTGTGGTAATTTGAATTCCACAATGTTTTCCTGGGTTTCGAAAAGCAGAAGGATAAAGCCTTCAGCTCAGATAGAAACCAGGAGCCAATCTGGGAAAAACGTAGGTCACCTCTGGGGATTGAACCCAGGGTTCCTGCTCATGCCGCAGGCGTGCTAACCACTACACCAAGATGACCCTGGTGAGGGGCACGGAATTTCCCATAGTGAATTTTGAATTCACTCAGTCTTGACAGTATCGGGCCAATCGCGTAGTCCACGCGTTAGAGGCCCTAGCCATCTGTGGTAATTTGAATTCCACAATGTTTTCCTGGGTTTCGAAAAGCAGAAGGATAAAGCCTTCAGCTCAGATAGAAACCAGGAGCCAATCTGGGAAAAACGTAGGTCACCTCTGGGGATTGAACCCAGGGTTCCTGCTCATGCCGCAGGCGTGCTAACCACTACACCAAGATGACCCTGGTGAGGGGCACGGAATTTCCCATAGTGAATTTTGAATTCACTCAGTCTTGACAGTATCGGGCCAATCGCGTAGTCCACGCGTTAGAGGCCCTAGCCGTCTGTGGTAATTTGAATTCCACAATGTTTTCCTGGGTTTCGAAAAGCAGAAGGATAAAGCCTTCAGCTCAGATAGACCCCAGGAGCCAATCTGGGAAAAACGTAGATCACCTCTGGGGATTGAACCCAGGGTTCCTGCTCATGCCGCAGGCGTGCTAACCACTACACCAAGATGACCCTGGTGAGGGGCACGGAATTTCCCATAGTGAATTTTGAATTCACTCAGTCTTGACAGTATCGGGCCAATCGCGTAGTCCACGCGTTAGAGGCCCTAGCCGTCTGTGGTAATTTGAATTCCACAATGTTTTCCTGGGTTTCGTTTCCTGGGTTAAAGTCTGAGATTTTTGGGGGCCCCTTCTTTTTTTCCCTTTTTTTTTTTTTTTTAGGTAGGTGGTTTTTTTTTTTTTTTTTTTCCTGTTTTTTTTTGTTCCGCTCTTTGTTTTTTCCGCGCACAAGGTTCTCTTTTTTGTTTTTAAAATTTTTTTTTTTTTTAAAAAAAATTTCTTCCCCTTCGGTTGCAAGTAGAATTCAAATTAAGCTAAATAAAAAAATTTCCCCTACTTCAATCGCAGGTAAAATATAGATAAGAGATACTTTTTGGGTTAGTATAACCCACTATATAATAATTTCATCCACTTCATACAGGGGCAAGGCCCCTATGCATGGAGACGAAGATGGGGTTGGTGATCAGCTGCTTGTTCACCACGGCCTGGTGGAAGCCCATGAAAAACATACCATAATCTACATCCCAAATTACCTATATGATGCTAATTGTAGGGTCAAAAACCCTTTAATATGCCTCCCGATGAAGTTGATGATGGGCTGCTTGTTCACCACGGCCTAGTGCAAGCCCATGGAGACCAGCTAGAAGCAAAGGGCTGCCAGGATCATAATCTACGTCCAAAATTACCTATATGATGCTATTTGTAGGCACAAAAACCCTTTAGAATGCCTCAAGACGAAGTTGGTGATGACCTGCTTGTTCACCACGGCCTGGTGGAAGCCCATGAAGACCAAATAGAAGTAAACTGGTGCCACAATCGTATTATACGCGCAAAGTTACCTATATGGTGCTGTTTTTTTTAGACCAAAAACCATTTACAATGCCTCAAGATGAAGTTGATGATGACCTGCTTGTTCACCACGGCCTGGTGGAAGACCACGCAGACCAGGTAGAAGCAAACGGGTGCCACCATCGTAATCTACGTTCAAAATTACCTATATGGCCCTGCTATTTTGGCGAAAAACCCTGTAAAAGGCATAAATATAGAGCTGGAATTGAAAAACATGCAAAAAAAAACCCCAAAAAACTGAATTTTTACCCAAAAAGTTGATGTTTCGACCTAAAAAACGCGGAAAATGCCCAAAATAGAGGTGCCTTGATACTTTTTTGGCCCGATTTACCCTAGAACCGTTGAGATCTCCGCCCCAGAAGCAGCCAAAGTGTCTGCAACACTGCGGACAGACGGACGGATGGTCGGACGGACGGTCGGACGGTCGGTGTGCGCCCGGACACCGGACATTTTTTTTAAAAAGTTTTTTTGAAATAACTTTTTTAATAAGGCACTAAAAAATTTTTGTCCAAAGAGGACCCCCCACAATTCGACCACGGCGCGTCGATTGAGCCTATTTGCAGCGCTCTCCGACGTCTGTGTGATGAGCTACAGCCTGCCAAACTTTGGGAAAGCTGCAATTGGTTGTGTTGCTCGATAAGAGGGGCTTGGCGCTACGGCTCCGCTAACGCTCCGCTCGCGCAAGCCCAATTGGTTTAAAAAATTGAAAAATTGCCACATCATAGAACAAATTTTTCGTTCAAAATAAATTCAAATTCAGAAAAAAAATGGTAAACTCTGCTGGTCGAATAGCTGAAGATGCTGCAGAGTGGTGGGGAAGACTGGCGCAGGGGGAGGCCGCAGATAGTGGAGCCCTTGGTAGCTGAGCTTGAGCTGGCGGATGGCTGAGTCCTTGAATCCAGGCAGGCGGAGGACGCTTTCCATTCCACCTCTGACAGACTCCAGACGCTGCACGACCGTGGGCAGTCAGGAGAGGTGCTCGTAGCAGGCTGGGTCCTCCAAATCCACCTCGAGTTGAAGCAGGTGAGTGAGGTTGAAACGGCCCAGGTCATCCAGCTCCTGCAGGCGACGCTGGAGACTGGGAGAGCTGCTCTTTCAGTGGGGCCAGATGAGGTTCTGCTGAAGCTTCGTCAGTTGGCTCAGGTTCCACCGGCTCCAGGCAGCCTCCAACAGGTTGCGGATGGCACCTTCTTCACCCGACGCTCTCATCTGCAATAGCAGAAGAGGGTCTTGATTAGCCCCAAATGCAAGGCGTAGGTCTACCACAAAACCGCGGCCTTGGTTTGGGAATCGTTCAAGAGTGAGGAAATGGTGGCCTTGGCCTGGGTGGATGTTGAATCTGTTGGAAAGCTGGAGGAAGGTGGGCCGAGCATGACGATGGACAGCGGTGCGCAGACTGCGGCAGGTGTGTTGAAGTTTGGCCCAATCCTGGATGCTTAGGAGATCCATGATTCGCAGCTCCAGCAGGCTCAGAAGGCTCTCCGACTGACATTCGATACCCTTCGTCGCCAGTAAATCCAATTCATCCTTGAGGGCATTTTGAGACTTTTCCGAATTCCATCCAATTTTAACACCCCTACTTAATATTTTTTTCAACACCGCCCGTTTTTCTGCAATTTTTGGTAGAGCATGAGCAAACCAGGCTCAAAATCCGATTGTTTGCAAGTAGAAAAAGCGGAATGATAAAATTGAATTGTCTCTGCTTTTAGAACAATGGCTTAGTTTAAAGCACTGCTCTCTATTCGTTCTTGGTCGCAAAATCCAGCAGTCAGCCATCAGCTGAGGCCAAAATGAGCTGGCATGCAAAACAAGGCACACGCAATCCGCTGTGCCTAGCGCATGTCTCATTCCACTACGAGCGAAAGCGCTTGGGGCAAATGATGAATCCAGCTGGCGTTTATGCCGGTTCAGATTTAGTTCATCCAGGATTTGGGGATTGATAGGCGCAAGCTTGCAGACCTGAAGCAGGAGGCAGTGGAGGAGGAAGAATTGAGCCTTCCGCGAGATGAGATGAAGCTGCTGGAGTATGCCGGACCCCAACACTACGATTCTGGTGTGTTAGTCATAATAAGGAGCAACAATGGACTTATTGGCACCCAGGTCGCACTTTACAATTTAGACCATAGCAAATTTAGGTTATTAGGTTATTGAATGAAGGACACTGTACTTCCATTCAAACATGCGTTGAAGATCCATGTGCAGAATATATTTGGACTTCCAAAAGCTATCATTTTGTATTAAATGAAATTGTTCTCTTGAATAGGAATAACGAGCATTTGAGTCAAGAAGCAGGTTTACAGGCTACAAGCAGGAGGAGGGGGAGGCTGGAATCATCGTGAAGCAGGAGCCGATCGAGGAGGAACTGACGGTGCAGACACAGCCAGCGCCGGAAATTCCTCTCTACGTTTTCCCGCCAGGCCTCACCGCAGGTCTTATTGGCCAAAACTGCTAATTCTGCTAGATACTGGATATCCTAATCGTTAACTTCAACAGTTTGTATTTGAACAAGAGAAAAGCTGTAATTTTGATAAACTAATTCTGAAAAGACTTTTTATTACAACTGTCATTGAAAACATCTTTTAAAAACTTTTGCTCCAAATATATTTTCAGAGGCCTACGAGAAGATCCTGGCAAGTACGGCTCAGAAGTACTGGCCTCAAGAGAAGATTCTGCAGGACACCTCCGCCATCCTCCGGGCCCAGACCATCATCCCTCTTCGGTTTTCCTTCATTCCGTTTATGACGTAAGCAATGTTTTGTCACAACTAAGCTCAGTTGAAGCAGCTTTCACCAGGTTTCTGACACTCTGCCTGTTATTGATGGAAAATTAAAACAAGCATAGAGTTTGAACCTATTAACGAAAAATGAGACTTTAAACAATATGTATTTGTCAAAATTTGCTTTCGCCAGGTTTGTTGCTTTTCAAAAGGGTTTTTTGTCAGATTAGCTAGAGTTTGAATCTTGCAACGATAAATTGGGCATTTCTAGGTAGCCTAATACCTGTTACAACTAAAATTTAAAAAGAATTGTTAAAATAATAAGTAATTCGGTAAAAATTGAATAAATGTTTAAAATAATTAGATTTCTGCTTCATAAATAAATAAAATGGATTGAAAACAGGATTTACCTGGAGCGGCAGCTGCCGCTGTCAGGCATGAAGGCGCTTTTGGCCAAACACTCTCTGCTCCCAGCCTTGCCTCCAGCCTCCCTGAACATTTCCAACGTCAACAAAACTACGCGTACCGGCTAATATTTGAGCACGCTGCGCACTGGAAGGAAGTGGCCAATTGCAGGTCAGATCCAGCTGGGAAAGGGCGCCGTTCTCAATGAGCATTTCAAGGCAGCCCCTGTCTACACTGCTCTAGGGTTCATTCCCTCACTTTCTTTTAGCAATCAAGGAAAATTGCTTCCATATCCATCGCTTACAATTTCTCGCTTACTTTGAACTTTTGTATTTTTGAACTTTAATGCGCTCTATGAGGGGTATTTCACTTTTAAAGACAAAAGTTTCTTCGATTTTCCGCCATTTACTGCCACCATCCAGATCAACTTGCTTTAGTGAGTTTTTATGTCTGCAAAACCAGTCGTTTCCCGAAAAAGGATTTGGTTAACTTTTTTCAAGGGCTCAGTTATTTTGAAAGATAAGAAGGGGCCTCTCGTCCTATATCGAGCAAAAAAATGGGCAAATTAAATTATTATTCTGTCAAAAGAAGGTGAAGGTTAACCTTACCGTTTTCTCGGGAAACGACTGTTGGCACAGAGATGGGAACAAAATTACCCTGTATGTTGGCTTAACTACATTCCAATCGGAGAACCTTCACTTTTTATCCTACTTTATTGTGTTTATCAAACTACCGCATTTTAATAACATCAAAAGTATTGTTCAGTATTGCTGGAAGGAATTTTAGCGAAGAAATTTTGGTTGATGCAAATTTTGCCGCCAGGTACTGGATGAACAGCCGACCTGAGCTCTACGCGGAACTGCTGGCGATGGCGCATACTCTTGGATTTCAATGCAGCCTTGCCCACCTGGGCCTCACACAATTACGCCAGGTTTGCCAGAGCCACAAGAAATACTTCACACTAAATAAGCTATCAAAATTCAAAAAAGTTTGTTCAAAAACTCAAAAAATTTTAAGATTTATAAGAATATTTATTTAAAAGAATATTTATTTAAAAGAATATTTATTTATAAGAACATTTATTTATAAGAATATTTATTTATTCATAGACGCAAAATGCAGGAGCTCCAAAAGCAGAGACAGCAGATGGAATGCTGGCTGGGGCTGGAGTCCTTGGAGCGGATGGGAGCGGAGCGCTCTCGTCTACTCATCGCCTTCCTCCAGTCCGCTTGTACCGGAAAAATGTTATCTTTTCAAATTGCACTAAAACTTTTGTAAACGAACCGTTTCATTTGAATCGTTTTAATTTCTATCATGAACTGCATCTTTGTTTTAAAAAACTATGTGTAAGCCTTTAAAGAGCCAAAATAAGCTATTCAGACAACTGGTCAATATTTCAAAGATATCCCTGGCGAGATCATCAGCTGAACGCCCTGAAAACGCTCTTCATTCAAGAATCCTGTCCAAACCGCAAGTCTACCCACTATGCACGACTGCTATTTGGCTAGCTCTATCTATGTTTTGAGCTGTTTAGAACAACAAACTGATTTAGGTGAGGAGTATGCACGGTCCAGAGTTCTGCCCAATAACGCCCTGCATCACCTGCGTCACCATCCCGTCTTCAATGGTTCTTGCTCTTTTTCGATTTCGACTAATAATCTATGCTGCGCTTTATCAGAGGTGGTCTTTGACGAACGGAACGTGTGCTGCCCCCATATTCTTCTCTCTGGCGGCTCCATGAAAGGCTGGATAGTTGTCTTAAGTTTTTTTTATAAATTTTTGAAAAAACAAGGTATTCTCGGCGGTTGCCATGAGATGCGCGGCCTCGCTTTGGTCTTTCGCATGACAGACGTACATGCCAACATTTAGCTGATTTCATTGAAAAACCAGCAATTTATGTTTGTTTGAAATTTTGAAACATCAAGATTTTAGGTTTTTGACTATAAATCAAGAAATAAAAAATATTTCAAAAATTCCTTATAACAGCTTTAAGATATCTTCATGACAGACGTACATGCCAAAATTCGTTTGATTTCATTGAAAAATCATGAAGTTATGCTTGTTAATATTTTTGAAACATCAAGATTTTGGGTTTTTGACTATAAATCAAGAAATAATGATTTTTTCAAAAATTCCTTTTAACAGTTTCAAGATGTCACTAAGACAGACGTACTTGCCAACAAGGTATTCTCGGCTATTGCCAAGATGCGCGGCCTTTGTTCCAAGTAAGCAACGTTATAATCCATGCATAAGAATCACTTCTAGTCAAAATCAGCTGGTTTAATTCAAAAGCCTTAAACATATGCTAGTTCGAATTTTTTAAACATCTAAGGTTTAGGTTTTTGGCCACAAAGCGAAATATTACAAATTTGTTTCATAAATTCCTTTTAACAGCTTCAAGTCACCACCTTGAAGCCAAACCACAAGCCTAACTCCCAAAATTGAGTTAATTTTGTTGAAAAACTAGGGATTTATAGATGTTTTAATTGTTGAAACATTAGGATTTTGGTTTTTTGACTATAAATCAAGAAATAATAAATTTTTCTAAAATTCCTTTTGCCAGCTTTGAAATGTTACTTAGACGGACGTATCTGCCAAAAATCAGTTAATTCCATTGGAAAACCAGTGATTTACGATTTTTCGTATTTTGAAACATCAAAAAATTGAGTTTTTGGTGAAAATCAAAAAATTTCTCCAAGCCTTAATAATGGGGCCAAGGCATCACCAAGGCGGACTTTCATGCAAAATTTCAGCTAATTTCATGGAAAAACCACTGATTTACGATTTTCAGTGCTTTGAAACATCAAAAAATTGAGTTTTGGGCGAAATTCAAAAAATTACGCCAAGCGCCAAAAATGGCCTGGAGATACCACCCAGGCGGACCTTCATGCAAAAAATTAGCCAATTTCGTTGAAAAACCGCGGAGTATGGGACTGGAACAGACAAATATATATATATGCGGACAGACGGATGCAAAAATGAGGTAACTGCTTAAGCTGGCCTTGGCCGCCCGCCGCTTCGGGCAGGGCGCCAGAGCTCCTCCGGCCTCCGGGCACGGGTGCTACGGCCCCTACGCTTCGCCTAGCATGCTTCGCATGCTAGGCTACGCTGCGGGGCCTCCGCACCCATGCCCTCCGGCCTCCGGAGCTCTGACTGCCCTGCCCTCCGCGGCTGGCGGCCTTCGGCCGCGCAAAAATCCGCTGAATTCATTGAAAAACCAGTGATTTATGAATTTTCGTGTTTTGAAACATCAAAAATTTAAGTTTTGAGAGAAAATCAAAAAATTACGCCGATCCCAAAAAAACGCCTCGAGCCACCACCCAGGCGGACCCTCACACAAAATTTCAGCCATTTTCGTTGAAAAACCGCGGAGGCCCAGCTGCGAACGGACACATATATATATATGCGGAATTCGGACGAAAAATGGGGTAACTGCTTAAGCGGGCCTTGGCCGCCCGCCGCTCCGGGCAGGGCGCCAGAGCTCCTCCGGCCTCCGGGCATGGGTGCTACGGCCCCTACGCTTCGCCTAGCATGCTTCGCATGCCAGGCTACGCTCCGGGGCCTCCGCACCCATGCCTTACGGCCTCCGGAGCTCTGACTGCCCTGCCCTCCGCGGCAGGCAGCCTTCGGCCGCGCAAAAATTATGAATATATTTTTCCTGTTTGAGCATCACACATGTAATCGTTAGTAAGTCAATGTGGCTGACTCCCACAATCCCCCCCCCGGGGTTTGCCCCACCCCCCACGGGGGGGGGGGTCCCCCCGCCCTCCCTCCCCCCCCAACGAGCCTGCCCCCCTCATGGCATTGCCCCCCCAAATCGTTGCCCCTCCCACCAAATCTTCTAACCATGTTCAAATGCTCAAATCGGTAAGCATAGTATGTGTTAGCTATGTTTTACTATTTGGGGGGGCAATTGTAAAAGATTTCATTTGGGGGGGGGACAATTGGAAAAAAAATCGTTTGGGGGGGGACGATTGGAAAAGAAAAAAAGTACTTTTTGGTTAATCACAGTACTTTATCACCTTATGTCTGGCGGTCCCTAAGCAACTATACTTGGTTAGAAAAAATGCTTGGGGGGACTCGTCAGTGGGGGGGATTAGTACGAGGGGGGGACACGACAGTGGTGGGGGTGAGGGCAAAAGCTTTGGGGGGGCAAGTCCGTTGGGGGGGGGGGGGGATTGTGGGAGTCAGCCAGCCGTCAATGTTTTTAGACTGGGAGGCGGCAGTGGAGAAGATAGACGAGCACGATGCTGCTCACTCAGTCTTCGGTTTTCCAAAATTTCCTAATTCAATCCAATGCTTAAGTGTTTTGTCTGCTCATGGTTTGAAATGTTGCAGAAAGCTTCCCCAGCAAAGCCCCGACAAAAGCTCAGGGGAAGGGCCGGAGGAAGCCTCGTCAGAAAGCCAAACAGCCAGATGGGAAGCAGCTTAGCCGTGAGTCTACAAACACATCCAAAATTCTTTCACTGCAGTCAAGCTACATTGACAGGTCGGGAAAAGAAGCGAAAGCTCCAGAGCGATGCCAAGAAACTCACGGAAGCCAATCTCCAGGCGCTGGCAGCCAAACAGTCAGCCAGCAAGCTTCAAAAACACCGCCGTGAGCCTAAAAGCACAATATAAATTCTTTTACTGCAGCTAAACTCTATTGACAGGTCGGAAAAAGAAGTGCAAGCTCCAGAACGACACCAAGAAACTCACCGGAGCTAACCTTCAAGCGCTGGAGCCCAAACGCCATCGTTTCGATGGTTGGTTATCTAGGAGCAGGGCTTTGGGCATTAGGTTTAACGAGCTGAACAATTGGGGGCTATTTCTTACTACTGACACATATATTCTGGGCATGGGCTAGGTGAGGTTTAGGTTTAGTCTTAAGATTAGGCTTAGCTTAGGTTTAACTAAAAACTATAGCAAAGTAAAGGTTATACTTTAGCAGGGCTAAAGCAAAGCAATCCCTTGCAAAGCCTTAAAATTGGACTCAACCGTGAACGATTAGTAAAATTACCTATAGTAAAAAAATGCCGCAATTGGCAAGGTGAAAGATGCTGGGGCGACACGCTGTCCTGAATGCTGAATGGAAGAGGTGCTGAGTGCTAGTGATGCCTGTCTTAATCTTTGTTTAGTCCTTGTTCTGTGTCTACTTCTTGTGGAGATTCGCGTTTGGTTTGCATTTGCTGTTATGAGCCACTCCCATTCGTCTTTCATCAAAAAATCTCCAGCGCTCAATTTCCTGATTTCCTGCAACATTTTATGGGTGAAGACTAGCATGGTAGAGCAGCAGGATGGGCGGGAATTGCTGTCTAATACTGAACGTAACGTAATTTTACTCGAGAAATCTGGCAATGTTTCAGAGATGAGTCTAATTGTCATTGGCTTCCCCTTTTCAGCTTTCATTCTCGGCATCTGAAAGTTCAGGAAATGCATCAAACTTCTCAAGGAAGAAAAATGTAAATCTCTCTAGCAATCAAGTGATTGAGCTCATAGGATTTCTGAATCTTGACAGCGCCAGCACAAATATTAAAGCTGATTTAAGGTTTTTTTGAGAGAAGCCTTCATAGATTTCATCTTATTCTGCTCTAATTGGCCTTTGGCCTTATGTATGGATTATTTCATTGCCTGCAGTGTATTGGTAAAGTGAAGTATGAATTATAGGAAATAAACTGTTTTTATCTGATTTTAAGCAAAAGGCGAACACAAATGAAACTAAATTATTCAGGCGAAGCTACAAATTAAACCATTGAGACGCTTTCTGGGCGCAGTTTTGCAGAATAAAACGCATCCAATCGACTGGCGTTCCGTGTGTATTTCGCAAAGGAGAATAAAGCCAGTAGTAAAACGAGCGCTAAATTAACTAACGCTAAAAGCGTTTGCTTTTGCAGTAAAACCCAGCCTTCGCCTTTCAGTCTCAAAGTTCTGCAATATTGAGGGTCGAGTAAGGACAATCAATTTTGCTATTCTATCTCCAGTAGCAATAACAATTGGGCTCAGTTAGCATTGTTCTTATGTCATGGTGCAACATCAGCAGAAATTAAAATGTTTTCATGGCGCAAAAACATTTGCATCCTTGACTCCTTTAAGTTATCCTGTCAAATCTATGCAGTTGATCGATTCCAAGCGCAACCCAGCTGGCCCGATTTCTTTTTATTCTCTGTTCATGTTTGCTACTGACTCTGCTAGTCTACCTGACTATTCTCCTTATTGCTTTTTAATCTTGAAAGCGTGCATGGACAATAATCAAGAAAAGAAACGAAATGAAGATGCTGAATCAGTTAGAAGGATGGTTGGGGTACAACAGCCCAGAGTAGCGGAGGGTAAAAGTGAACTGGGGAATGGCGGCAGCGGTGAAGACAAGACAATACTTCCAGAGTTTTCTCATCTCTCCAGACCAGTCAGTGGACTCTTCTTCCCAGGCCTGGCGTGTGAGTCGAAGGCTGGGCTGACGGCGGTGGAGGTTGGAAAACCAGCGATGGAGCTGAGCTTCCTCCTCCTCTCTGCTCTTCGGATGTTCCTCGTCTGTTACCAGACACATGGCCTCCCAGATGAAGCTGCGTCTGGCCTCCAGACAGAAGAGCAGGGCGGCTTCCAAGACGTTGCTCCAGCAATGCTCTATCGAAGCCCAATTCTCCAGCCGTGGGCAGCGCTGCAGTAGCGCCGGAAGGAAGACTTGCTCCTCCCAGTCGCTACCAAAATGTTCATCTAAAAACTAAGTTTTCTGCCAAATCAAAGGTGAAAGCATTTTCTAAAAGCTACCACCTAAAAAGTAAATTTTAAAAATATTTTCACTCATTTTTGGGCTAATTATTGGCAACCTTACCTTTTGGCAAAAAAAGATAAAAAAATTATTATAAAATGGGTTCTACTAACTGAACTGAATGGATATGATCGTAGGAAGATGAACAAACAAGCTATTATCGGCTGTTGCCAAGATGCGTGGCCTTTGTTTCAAGTAATAAGCTAAGCAATAATTCATTTTAACTGCTTCAAGATATCGCCGCACCAAACGTATCTGCCAAAATTAAGCTGAGTTTATTGAAAAACCAGAAATTTATGGATGTTCAAATTTTTGAAACATCAAGATTTTAGGTTTTTGGCCATAAATTGAGAAATAACAAATATTTCGGAAATCCCTATTGCCAGCTTCAAGAAAACACCTTGATGGACGTACCTGCAAAAAATTAGCTGATTCCATTGAAAAACCAGCGATTTATGATTTTTGGTACTTTGAAACATCAACAGTTTGGGTTTGGGCGAAAAACGCAAAATTACGCTAAGCCCAAAAAATGGCCTGGAGATACCACCCAGGCGGACCTTCATGCAAAAAATCAGCCAATTTCGTTGAAAAACCGCGGAGTACGGGCCCCAAAAAGACACATATTGGGCTGGCGCGAGCGAGCGTCATCGAAGTGTCAGCGCCCAGCCCCTCTTTTCGACCCAGGTGTACGTTTTCGGGGTATTGCTAGATCTTAAAATTGATAAGGCTCCTGCTCCTCACAGAAGAATCCAATCGTTCTGATTCTTTTTGCATTAGAAAGAGCATCATCGAATTGTCCTAAACTCGCGAGAAATCGCCAAAATATTGCAGCAATCAATAGAAAATTGCTCAAAACCATTTGTCCGAACTCCTTCTCTTTCTCCTCCTTCTCCTCCGCATCTATTCAATGGACGATAGTAGGTATTCATTTCTCCCCCCCCCCCCTCCCCGGGTCCTTGGGCCTCATCATGTATATTATTATTGATAAATCTGAAGTTAAGCAAATTTGACATATGCACCAGTGGTGTAGTGGTTTAAGTGATTGGACATCTGGGCGAAACTGGCAGGTTCGAATCCTTAATAAGCATTTATTTTTATTTTTGTGTATTTAAATACTAAAAGTAGAAGAAATATCTGGTACCATCGGCAAGCCAAAAATAAGTCTCTTTTCTCCCAAAATTGAAAATGCCCCGAGTCAAAAGTCAAAGAAATAAAACTTCTACTACTGGAATCTGCTGCGTCATCTGCATTTTGTTTTTGGGCGCGCATGGAAAGAGCCTCTGAACTGCGCGCCAAAAACAAAATGCAACTGTCAAGCAAAAATGGGGTAACTGCTTAAGCTGGCCTTGGCCACCCGCTGCTTCAGGCAGGGCGCCAGAGCTTCTCAGGCCTCCGGAGCTCTGACTGCCCTGCCCTCCGCGGCAGGCGGCCTGCGGCCGGCAAAAATCTGTTCTGCTCCCTCTCGCTAGCCCAATGTGGAGAACCTTCAAGAAAATGAAGTTCTTGCAGCGTGGTTGGGAAGAATGCTGCAGAGATTGGCTGCTGATCAATGCCGCCGGTGATCTTGAGCTGCCGGATGGGCGCGTCCTGGAGGCCGGGCAGTTGCAGCACGGCTCTGCTGTGGCCTTCAACCGCCTCAACCCGCCCCAGCACTCCAGGCAGCCAGGAGAGGCGTCCCAGAGACGTCCACATTTCCGCGTCCCACAGATCCACCGTCAGTCGACGCAAGCCAGCGAGGTTGAAGCTGGCCAGCTGCTCCAGTTCTTGCATTCGCCGCACGTAGATGGGACGGTCCTCCTCGCCAGGGAGCCCGCAACTGTTCGAGCCCAGCTCCAGCTCCTTCAGCTGGCTCAGATTCCATCGCCTCCCGGCGGCTTCCAGGAGGTCTCGGATGGCGCCTTCTTTCTCAGCCGCTGCCATCTGCACCAGGGTCTTTCCTTGCCTAACGTTGTTGAACCTTGACTAACTTGAAGAGTGCAATTTCGCTGTGGGCCATGCCAGAATTTGAGAGTGTGTCCACTTTCGATCCCGAAGGCAGTGTCGCCAATGTTGACGTCAATGCGGAGAGAGTGGCGGGCGTGGCGATGGATGGCGGCACGTAGGCTGCTGCAGGTCTGCTGAAGGTTGGCCAAGTCCTTGATGTTGAGATGCTTGATGATGCACTCGGCCACGGGAGGGAATCGCTCCAGCAGACTCCGGAGGTCCTCTGTCTGGTTTCCCAGCCCCTCCGTCTCCTGTCAATTTAGTCAAAAATGCAGGCTTCCATTCTCATCTGCATCTTGTTAGTACACTTTTATAAAAAACTATGTTTAGGCAGATTGTCAAATCCAAAATGACTAAATGCATTGTTTTGCTCGAAGACCATGCAGCAACTGGAAGAAGGAATGAAAGTCAGTGACCTGTCGGCTGCGTTTCGTTGGTTGTGGCGAAGAGATGGAGCTGTGGCCGGTGATCTCAAAGAAAGTCTGTGAAAGCTGCGCCGAAGCCTCAGAAGTTGTCTGGCTGGGCTGCATTGGTCCCTCTTCTTAACCACCTGCATCGATCCATTTTCTAAGTTTTTTTCAAAATTTTTTTAAAAGTACCATCTGTTTACGATTTCGCCTTAGTTAAAAAAGCTTACCGTTTTGTCAAAACAGATTTTGTCCAGTTTATGACTAGAGCGTTGGATATTTTTGGCAATGTAATTTTGTTTTTCCTAGCCAGCCAGCTATTCATCAAAGAAAGACTTGATGGCAATTTTCACCGCTAGATAATATGTTTCTTATCTTGCATACTTCCCTGCCTCAGCTCAAGCATTGAATCAATAATTTCGAGAGCAATTTTCATCTTGTTGGAAATTGGAAATTTGCCAATGAACGAGCTGGGGAAATGGGACCTTGGAGGCGAACCTGGAAAACTCTTGCGATGGACGAAGTGACCGATTGACTGGCAAACAGCAGCCGAATTCACTGGGTTTCTTGAGGCTAAAAAACCGCGCATTTTCGGGTCTTAGCTGAAATTTGCTTCCTGCGGCAAAGCCAGTCAGATGAGAACGCAAAGCCCAATGATAAGAGAAGCATTCTAAAAGCAGTTCTTGCCTACGCAGCTGCGGACAGCTAAAAAAAAACTCCAGCAACTGAGCCGACAAAAGCAAACCAGCCATCTGTCTTCAAAAAGCTTGTGTGCGCTTCCTTTCGTGGACTGAGACTTGCAGAGACCGCCCGGTCAAGGCAAGCAAGTGAACGCTAGAGGCACACGAAAAGTTGTTTCTAGTCATTTTAGGATGGCTAGCAGGTGAGAATCGAAGAGCAGAAGCCCATAATCGCTCTTAAAATTTCCATTTACCAAATATTTCCCGACCCTGGCATACAGTGAATGTTAGCGACCAATTGAAGCTTGGAAACCAAAGAAATCAATTTAAACTGCACAAGAAGATTTATTTTTCTTGGCTGTAGCGAAAACCAGAGCTAGGCCAAGAAATACACGCCAATTTTAAACCAAAATCAAACATCAGCATGTTCACTCTCCCGAGAGCAATAGTTTGAGGTTGTAATGATCGCAAAAGTATGCGCTATCATTTAAACGGCAGTAGCTTTTGAGGTCAAATCAGTTTCCTCAGACAACGGAATAAAAGCATTTTCTTTTTTGTAAACATAAAATGACTCTTATCGGCGGAATTATTATTGATTTTAATCAGAATATAAACCACTGTGTTAGATCACTACCAAAACAGAAAAGTTTCGTACACAATTGATTTCAGATTGCTATGCGAGCGGGCAATCGCGATGCAAAACAAGGTATTCTCGGCTGTCGCCAAGATGCGCGGCCTCTATTCCGAGCAATATTGTTAAATTACATGAGCATATTTTAGCCAATTTGGTTGATGAACCAAGGATTAATGAATTTTCAATTTTGAAACATCAAAATTTTATGTTTTAGGGAAAACCCCTTATATTTCTCAAAGCCCAAATAATGGTCCAAAGCCTCCAGCCAGCCTTCATGCAAAATTTCAGCCAATTTCGTTTAAAAACAAGGGAGTTATGAATTCTTCAGTTTTGAAACATCAAAATACTAAGTTTTTGAGAAAAAATCTAAAATTATGCGAAACCCCAATAAAGGTCCCAAACCACCACTTAGACAGACTTTCATGCAAAATTTCAGCCAATATCATTGAAAAACCAGCGATTTATGAATTTTGGTACTTTTGAAACATCAAAATTTTAGGTTTTGGGAAAAAACGCAAAATTACGCCAAGCACCAAAAATTGTCTGGAGATATTACCCAGGCGGACCTTCATGCAAAATTTCAGCCAATTTCATTGAAAAACCAGCGATTTATGAATTTTGGTACTTTGAAACATCAAAATTTTAGGTTTTGGGCAAAAAACGCAAAATTACGCCAAGAACCAAAAATGGTCTGGAGATACCACCCAGGCCGACCTTCATGCAAAATTTCAGTTAATTTCATTGAAAAACCAGCGATTTATGAATTTTGGTACTTTGAAACATCAAAATTTTAGGTTTTGGGCGAAAAACGCAAAATTACGCGAAGCACCAAAAATGGCCTGGAGATACCACCCAGGCGGACCTTCATGCAAAATTTCAGCCAATTTGGTTGAAAAACCGCGGAGGCCGGGCCCCGGAATGACACATATATATATATACTAGTAATATGGGTCAGTGGCCGCGCTTCGCGCGGCCACATTTAGTTTAGACCAGTTCCAAACGAACCTTAAATATGCTCTCCTTTCAGCAAAAGGATTTCTAAATGTACAATACAATGTAAATAAATTAGCGTATTGGGAATGAATATGAAGCAGAATTTAAGACTTCTTTGTGGCCGTTAAGATGCCAATGGAGTGTGAAATATTCATAAACTTCTATCAATGCAAGGGACAATTTGAGGTCAACGCACATAATGGATGCTGTGCCTGCATCAAGCTTGCCTTGCGTTTTCTTTGTCTTGAAGAATTACTTGAATCATTCCAAAAACATTGGGCCCCTGGGTAGGCCAGAAATCGAAAAATTGGCATCTGTCAATCCATTTTTTTAAAAATTTTTTACTAAAATTTTTTAAAACTAATTGATGGATTTTAAGCAGAACTGTTGTAGCTTCAATTTAAAAAAAAGTCCGACAGAAAATGTTGAAAATTGGAGGAGCTATGAAGTCCCAAAGTCAAAAATTGTCCAAAAATCGCAAAAATGCCAACGTTTTCGATTGTTTCATATTTTGACTGTTTTCCATGCATGGATCCCCCCAAATAATTTTGAATAACTCGTCAAAACTCATTCATAAAGCTATCATATGCCAGTATAAGTAAAGAATTCAGGGAGCCCCGAGACCCCTCCCAAAATGGCATCACGCGTATTATATAAGACTAGGTTGAGCTTCACCGTTGCCTACGGCGACTATAAGGAACCAGCTACAGAAATTGCCCTCAAATAGTTTTATAATTTTTAAAATGAACGAAATGAGGCTTATTCTGAAAAATAATTGGGCAAAGGGAGGCAAATAATTGGGAAGTGTGAATTAGGGAGGGTAAACAGCTGGATAAACTGAATATTGTTGGGACAGGGTCAATCAATTTTACATGGAAGAAAATTATTGTACTGCATTTGTTTAGTCATGAAATATCTTTGGGGTTGCGATTTGGGGCACATTTATGGTCCTGAAATATCTTTGGGGTACGATTTTTGAGAAATTTAGTTGCTTTACATAATTAAAATGAGGCTAATGATTAGGGTAGGGCAAACGGTTGATGTCTGGGGGAATGGGGGGGAGGGCAAACGGTGACTGTGATGAGAAACTGGCAGGAAGCAACTTTACTACAGTTTATATTGAAGGAAAATTTTTGTGCTGAAAGTTGTTTAGGGCATTACATGAGTTCAAATAACATTTTGGGGATGATTCAACTAAATTTTACAATGTTTTTGGTTATGATGGCTTGAAATTGGTGGGAGGATTTCTGAAAAAGATTTGGAGAATCGAGGCAAATGGTTAGTGAAGAATAGCAAACTGTTGAATGGGCAAATGGCTGGGGGAATAATGGTGAGGGTTTTGGGGTTGGATGAGATATGGTCCTAAGGATTTGGGATTTGGGGTTTTGTATGATGGAGAAAGGCAATAGTTTGGGGGCTTAATTGGAGCAAGGCGGCAAAGGTTTGGGGGTTTGCATGAAGAATCTAGCATGGAGGCAATTATTTGGGGGATTGTATGGTGCTTTACGGCAGGGTTTGGGGGGGGGGGAGGGGGGGTATAAGGAAGTTGAATGATTTGGGGGTTTGTATAATGCATGACGGCGAGGGCTTTAAATTTGGGATTTCTATTAAAAATGAAGGGGCAAGGGTTTGGGGGTTTGTGTGAAGACTCCAGCACTGAGGCAATGGTCTGTAGTTTGATTGGAACAATGTGACCGGGTTTGGAGCTTATAAGGGAGGCAAATGGTTTGGGGGTTTGTTAGGTGTATGAAGATAAGACTTTGGGATTTGGGCTGCATTTATCCCGCTACATAACAAATGCGACAGAAATGGTGGAAATACTCTCATGGCGCTGCTGCATCTGTAATCTGTGGAAGTAGTCAAATTTGTGAAATTATTAGTCTGAATTTGAATGAAGGTTAAGGGGACTGGGTGGAAGTAATCTGGAAATAATAAATGGATGAAATGGAATGGTTTTTAAAGGGAATATCGGTTTTTTACAAATAGCTCAGCTGCACTTGATCGGACAGTGATGATCAAAAAAAAATATTCTTCTCGTCAAGACGGTTTGAATGGTGGTCAAATCATAGAAATCGGTTATGAACAAAATGAGTTATGGACGATTAAAATTTTGGTCATTTTTGAACCTTCAAAATTTCGCCAAAAATTGAATTTTGAGTTTTGCACACTCATAGGCCACCAAAAGTCTTAGAATTGTGTCTAGTTTCGAAAAAAATATAAAAAAGGGGGGTCAAAATTTTTGGGCAACCAACTTTTGAGCCTCTCAGTAAAGCTCTCTTAAAATTAAATGTGAATTTTTTTATGTAAACATTGCTTAGGTGATTATATCTGGTACCATTGGCAGGCCAAATGTGAATCTCTTTTCTCCCAAAAATTCGATTAGTCCGAGTTTAAAGTCAAGGAAATACATCTACTACTAGTGGAATCTGCTTCTAAGACAATTGCATTTTGTTTTAGCGCGCAGTCCAGTTGCTCTTTCCATTGCGCGCTAAACCAAAATGCAGGTGGCTCAGCAGATTTCACTAGTAGTAGATGTATTTCCTTGACTTTAAACTCGGACTAATCGACTTTTTGAGAGAAAAGAGATTCACATTTGGCCTGCCAATGGTACCAGATATTTCTTCCACTTTTAATATAGTATAAAAAGTATAAATAAAATTTTTATATTGTTGGTTATATATAGTTATATATTAAGATATCATTGGACAAAAAAATAAATAACTGATAAAAAAATAACAAGTATATGGCGCAAAGCGCAATGGGTGACCGCGGAGTGTATTCTTCCTTCCACAATCACAAGTAGCAGATGCCAACAAGGTATTCTCGGCGGTTGCCAAGATGCGCGGCCTCACCTCAAGACACCACCTAGATGAAAATGCATGCCAAAATTCAACAGATTTCAGTGAAAAACCATGAATTTTGCATGTTCCGATTTTTGAAACATCAAGATTTTGGGTTTTTGACCATTTATCAGGAAATACTAATTATTTCAAAAATTCCTTTTGCCAGCTTCAAGATGTTTCTATCACGGACGTACATACCAAAAATCAGCAAATTTCATTAAAAAACCGGGGACCTATGCATGTTCAAATTTTTGAAACATCAAGATTTTGGTTTTTTGACTATAAATCAAGAAATAATAAATATGTCAAAAATTCCTTTTGCCAGCTTCAAAATGTTACTTAGACGGACGTATCTGCCAAAAATCAGCTAATTCCATTGAAATACCAGTGATTTAGGATTTTTCGTATTTTGAAACATCAAAAAATTGAGTTTTGGGCGAAATTCAAAAAATTACGCCAAGCACCAAAAATGGTCCCGAGGCACCGCCTAGATGGACCTTCATGCAAAAAATCAGCCAATTTCGTTGAAAAACCGCGGAGTACGGGCATGGCACACACACATATATATATACTAGTAATATAGGTCAGAGGCCGTGCTACGCGCGGCCACATTTAGTTAACAGTTATGCCGACACACCCAGAATCTTGCTAAAAATATATCTTTTCAGAAAATAGATTTCGGAAGATTTCCTAAATAGGGATAAATAAAGCCTTTCCAAAATAAATTCCAAAAATTTCCAAAATCGCAAATGTTTACAAAAAGGGCTATGCAGAGGCTGCTGTAAGTCACAGGAGCAATCAACTCTAGAAGAAACATGCGAATGTTCTCTAGGAGAATATGCATCACATAGTACAAGACCATGGTTAACCTTCCCTTGAAGGATTACTTAATTCATCCCCAAAACATCAGACTCCTCGGTAGGCCAGAAAGCGAAAAATTGGCATCAGTCAATCCATTTTTTTTCAAATATTTTATTTGAATCTTTGAAAAATAATCAGTTAATTTTATGCAGAACTCTTGTAGCTTTAATTTAAAAAAAAGTCCGACAGAAAAAGTTAAAAAATGAAGGAGCTACAAAGTTTCAAAGTCAAACAAGTATATGGCGCAAAGCGCAATAGGTGACCGCGGAGCACATCCTTTATATGATACTTTGTAACTCAAAAATCAAGTCTGTGGTTTCTCAACCAATTTCAAAAGTAAGCAAAGACTTAGAATCGACATATAAGACTAGTGAACAAAAAATCAACTCTTCTGTGCAATTCTCAAGACTTCAGGTACTACAGTGCAAAAACCGCATATTGCAATTTTCCAACTTTCTACCCAGAAAAGTAATGTTTTAAATGCTTCGGGACCAGTTCCACCCCTCCAGATATTCTTAAAATTTAATTACCTTTAAGCAAAAAAAAAGTTTGTCCAAATCCATTGAGAATTCGCCATTTCTCAACATACCCCATTTTTTAAAATTTCTACCCAAAAAAGTTATGTTTCTTATGCTCTGGGACCAGTTCCACCCCTCCAGATCTTCCTAAAATGTTATTACCTTTAAGCAAAAAAAAAGTTTGTCCAAATCCGTTGAGAATTCGCCATTTCTCAACATACCCCATTATTCAAACTTTCTACCCAAAAAAGTAATGTTTCAAATGCTCCGGGATCAGTTCCACCCCTCCAGATCTTCCTAAAATGTTATTAGTTTTCAGCAAAAAAAAAGTTTGTCCAAATCCGTTGAGAATCCGCCATTTCTCAACATACCCCATTTTTCAAAAGTTCTACCCAAAAAAGTAATGTTTCAAATGCTCCGGGATCAGTTCCACCCCGTCAGATCTTCCTAAAATATTATTACCTTTCAGGGAAAAAAAAGTTTGTCAAAATCCGTTGAGAATTGAGCATTTTACAGCATACCCCATTTTTCAACCTTTCTACCCAAAAAAGTAATGTTTCAAATGCTCAAATTCCGGGTCTACCCCTCCAGATCTTCCTAAAATAGCATTACCTTTCAGGAAAAAAAAAGTTTGTCCCAATCCGTTGAGAATTCGCCCGTGGACAGCATTTCCAGATACATATATATATATATATATATACGTATCAGGACAAAAGTTTAGTAACCTCTATAGACCGCGGAGCGGCCCTTCGGGCCGCTCCGCGGTCAAAAATACGAAAATCAGAAATACAATGCAAAATTATTGGCAAACTGACTTAGTGGGCGAAACGAGCTTTAATTTTGGCCTGCCGATGGTACCAGTTGCTTCCTCAACTTAAAATTTCCAAAATAAAAAAGATTGCCAGAGAAGGATTCGAACCTGCCAGTTTCACCCAGCTATCCCATCGCTTAGACCACTACACCACTGGTGCATGTGGAACATTAGTTTAACTGAAGACTTATGAATAAATAAATATATGAAGGCCAGAAACCCGGGGAGGAGGGTTTGGGGGAAGAAATGAATACCTACTCTCATTTCAAGAATAGATGCGGAGGAGAAGGAGAAGGAGGAGTTCGGACAAATGGTTTTGAGTAGCTTTCTCTTGTGTTCTGTCGTTTTTGGGCATTTTTTCGCGAGTTTTGGTCAATTTGATGATGCTCTTTCCAATCCAAAAAGAATCAGAACGATTGGACGTTTCTGTGAAGCACAAAATCCTTATCAATTTTAAGATCTAGCAATAACCCCGAAAACGTACACCTGGGTCGAAAAGAGGGGCTGGGCGCTGACACTCCGCTAACGCTCCGTTCGCGCCAGCCCAATGTGGGTTCAAATAGTTGTGGAGACAATTCAATTAAAATTTTTAAGTTCAAATTAATTTTAGTTGTCTTTTTTAATTGGTTGATTTCGGGGGGGGGGGAAGAGGAGTTAGGGAAAGGGTTTTAAACTTGGGCTGCATGGTTCCCGCTACACGGGTGCTCAGCTTTTTTCATGCATCAGCCTCTTTTTTGGTCATTTGACTCTTTTGATAACCTCACCCCACCCAGTGGCCAAATTACAGCCACACCAAGTGTTAAACCACCTGGCTGTCCTCAAGGGACGTCAAAAATTAAGCACCCAACTTTAATGAGTTTAGGTTGCCTTTGAGGGACTGGTTTGTCAAAGTGCATGGATAAATTATGTGTAATGACTAAAACTTAGTCAGATTGAGTAGCCTCCCAAAACTGCGCAGAGGTAAAACATTGGAAAAACTCACATTTTCAATGTTTTAAGCATGTTCCCGTGATCGGTGCAAGCTCTCACCACCTCCATCGTGTTCCTGGCCCCCGATTTACCCAAAACCATCTTCACTTCCCCTGCAGCTGTTGTAGTTAAGGTGCTCCCCATGATGACCCACAAGACAGGCTCTGTCATTATATATGGTGATATTGGGCTGGCGCGAGCGAGCGTTAGCGAAGTGTCAGCGCCCAGCCCCTCTTTTCGACCCAGGTGTATGTTTTGAGGGTTATTGCTAGATCTTAAATTTGATAAGGCGGCTGCTCGTCACAGAAGGCTCCATTTGCTCTAATTCTTTCACCATTGGAAAGAGCAACATCGAATTGACTATAGTTTATCTTTTGAGTTTTGCACAAAACGTTTGATTTTAGGGTGAAAAACGCAAAAAACCATATGTCCGAACTCCTTCTTCTTCTTCTTCTTCTCCTTCTTCTCCGCATCTATTCAATGGACGATAGTAGGTATTCATTTCTCCCCCCCCCCCACCGTCTCCAGCTCCTATATATCATATATTTCTTTAATCATAGCTCTTTAGTCACACCAAAGAGCCATATGCACCAGTGGTGTAGTGGTATAAACGATTGGACAGCTAAATGAAACTGGCAGGTTCGAACCCAGCTCAGTCATTATTTTTGAATTTTGTGTATTTAAAGCTGAGAAAATAAATGGTACAATCGGCAGGCCAGAAGTCTCCCTAAGCATGAACCAAGAAAATTTCTCAAAAATTACTTAGTTTGCCAATAATTTTTATTTTTGAAACTTTTGATTTCATTATATTTTTTATTTTTTATTTGTGATTTATTTATCTAATAACATTTATTTATTGATCTATAAAATTTATATTAATACATTTTATATTATATTAAAAGTGGAAGAAATATCTGGTACCATTGGCAGGCCAAACGTAGTTCTCTTTTCTCCAAAAGTTGCAATTGCCTCGAGTAAAAAGTCAAGGAAATACAATTTCTACTACTGGAATCTGCTGCGTCATCTGCATCTTGGTTTTGGCGCGCATGGAAAGAGACACTGAACTGCGCGCCAAAAACAAAATGCAACTGTCCAAGCAGCAGATTCCATTGTATTTCCTTGACTTTTTACTCGAGGCAATTGCAACTTTTGGAGAAAAGAGAACTACATTTGGCCTGCCGATGGTACCAGATATATATATATATATATGCGGAAAGACGGACGCAAAAATGGGGTAACTGCTTAAGCTGGCCTTGGCCGCCCGCCGCTTCGGGCAGGGCGCCAGAGCTCCTCCGGCCTCCAGGCACGGGTGCTACGGCCCCTACGCTTCGCCTAGCATGCTTCGCATGCTAGGCTACGCTCCGGGGCCTCCGCACCCATGCCCTACGGCCTCCGGAGCTCTGACTGCCCTGCCCTCCGCGGCAGGCGGCCGTCGGCCGCGCAAAAATACGGAAAATGCAACTAGAGAAGATGAAAACTTTATTTGCAGGATGCAATGTACGTGACGGTGACACAAGTTAGGCACATTATCAATTTTTGGCTCAATTATAAGGTGCTTGTGTTCATGTTTCTATGAGTTAAACCCGCTCAAATGTTCTGCAACATAAAGTGTTATTTTAACAGGATAAGTTTAAAAACTTGAATGGTTAGTTCAAAGTTTAAAGACACATAAGCAACAATCAACAAAATAATCTCGGCTGTCGCCAATGGATGCGCAGCCTCGCATCAAGATACCACCAAGATGGAACTTCTTTCACTTCTTACGGTGTTGCCTATTTAGGAGGTCTGACCCGTGACTGTTTCTGAGGGTGCCTTTCTTTGTTCATTGCTTGTTTTGTCCATTGTTTTGTTCAATGTTCACGTTTGCTTGCAGCAACCACTATAAGCACAAAAGGGAAAGAAATCTAATATTTTGATCTCTGAAGTACAATGGTAAATCAATGATAGAAGGTGCGGCTGAAAGAGAAGTGAGGAATGCTGGGGGTGGTGAAATGGAGATGATGCTTTTGGCAGCCATTCTCTTCCAAATCCTGGCGCTGAAGTCTAATTCGGGGCTGGCGATGGGATGCATGGATGAGAGTCTCGTCCCAAGATCACCTGGTGAACTGGTAACGAGAGGTGTTTGTCTAAGCACTTCTTGTTACTGCCCCCAAGTCGTGGTGGCTGATGGGAGCCAGGGTGATGATGGGTCTCGACCCGGAGTCCAGCCTCGCAACCAAGTCCTTGCCATGTAGGGAGCCTGTTGGGCGGCAAGGCCCAGCCGAAAGGCTGTTTGAATTCCCTATCCCTCCAGTGGTGAAGCCCCCATGCTTCATCGGGATGAGAGGAAGTGGAACTCTTCGTGAGCAAACCACAAATCGATTCCAACCACTTCATCGAGTGGGACTGAATACCACCACCACCACCACCACCACCGCTTCAACAGCTCCATGATGAAGTCTCGTTCAGCCTCTGAATTGTAACCTAATTACCATTATTTAAATTTCCTGCTGAATTTCTATGACATACTGTCAATATTGTGATGTAATCTAGTACCAATCAACGACGAAAGCTAGTGAATATATTTTTTTACAATTTCGCAACAATTCATGATAGAAAAAGAACACATTTTGATATCGCAAATGCAGCCCTTGTCTTGTTTTTCTAGTATTTTTTCTCAATTCAAACCAAGTTTAATGAACAAAACCTGCCAAAACTCCGAATTTGTTAAAATTTACTTCCAGCTAGAGCAAAAGGTGATGAACTGTGGTTAGAGAGCTGAACTTGCTGCAGAGTAGTCGGGAAGGAAGCTGCAGAGAGAGGCTGTAGATCTGTCGGCTCGCTTAGGTTCCACCGACTCACAACAGATTGCGGACGTCGCCTTCTCGCGCCAACGCTTTCATCTGCAAAAGGACTGGGTCGTTATTTTGCCTTGTTTGTTGCAGCCTACCTTAAGCCAATAAGCTTCATTCGGCTGACTCCGAAGCTTCTGTAAATGGCGCACTGGACCGATGAATGTATGCAGTTCGAGGGTGGCTGGCCGAGCATGGCGATGGACGGAGGTGCGGAAGAAGCGACAGGTGTGCTGAAGGTTGGCCCAGTCCTTTATGTTGAGCTGTTTGATAATGCACTCGGCCACATGCGGTAGTCGATTCAGCAAACCCACGAAGTCTTCCGTCTCACTTCCCAGCCCCTCCGTCTCCTGTCAATGCAAGTTCAGTCACAAGTTCATATTCAACTATTTTGCCAATATCATCCCAAGAGACTCAAATCCCCACAAGACCCAAAGCTGTGTCCAAGAAACACCCATGCTGAAAAGATTTCTTACCCTATTCAGTTCCATGCTGGTGCTGGCAGCGAACAGTTCAGAGAATTGAATGCTGGTTAGTGTGAAGATAAGGCTAGTAGCAGTGCACCATGGAGGTATAGTATAATGGAGGGAAAACTCCCCTATACCCACACGTTATAAGTTTAAAGGCAAAACTCCTAGTGCTAAAACTTATGTATAGTGTTATCACGGAGCTGTACAAAGGGGGAGCACAAACTCCTATATACCCGCACGTTATAATTATGAATGTGAAACTAATTGCATATTACAACATATTTATTGTATTGTAAATGTTTAATCAATCATACATCAGACTCCTGGGTAGGTAGCTGATCTGCCTTTTTGTGCTTTATAGGTTGTTGAAATGATTTCTGACCCCTTTTAATCTATATAAAAATTGAAAGATTAAACGCCTGGGTGGATGACATACGTCCAGGTCAGAAAACGTAAAATGCGGATCCAGTTTGAACAGAAGATTTTTTTATAGCTGACGGAAAACCAGTAACTGATGGCTAATCTGAATAAATCAGTTTGTTCGCATTTTTTTAAGCCCAAGAACGTCAATGTAGGTGCTTCCTAGCACTCACAGCAGCCGTTGACAAAAGGTCACTTTCGACCCCCTGTGTTATAAGTTTTGGAGTTTCGCATAGTGGCCCTATTATCAATATCTCGGAGCTTTCCCTCCATGTTAATAATGATCAGTCATCCTCCAAGCTGCACTACTGCGGGCTCAAAGAAGTGGATGAAAGTGGAGAGGGCGGCCTTGCTCTGGGCATCCTTCACCAGGCCGATGACATGTTGATTGCCGCGCAACTTTTGCCAACCAAGTTGTTGGCTTAGACTTCCAAACCACGTCTCCATCCTCCTCCAGCCCACAAACAACCTATCCGAGAAAACCTTCTGTCCAAAATCAACGTCTCTTCCAAAACCTCAGAATATCATCATTATCAGTGGGTCATTGGCAAGTTTACGCATTGTTTGGAACATCAACTGGGTGAGTAGAAAGCATGAGTAGAATGGAAGCTTTGAGCAGGCTGCCGGCAAACAGTGCCCGGACACCGCAGCCAAAGACTCCACCGCCAGCAAGATCATCGTGCTCTTCCGGTAGCTCTGCGCCTCCTCCACCAGGCAGCATAAATCTCCCAATTAAGTCTCTTTCTTTAACACTTCTTTCACTCCCACAATTAATGGTTCCATGGGGCTCAAAATTACCATAGATTAAGTGGATCATAAAACCTTGTTACTACCTGAAACACCCAAGTAACCAGTAAGTGAGTGTTAAGTCGAAAATAACGTACATTTGCTAAAGCAAAATTTAAGTATTTTCCTGAGTTAAAAGGATTCTCAGACCTAATAATTGTCGTTTTTGGGTTAAGCTAAACATTTCGTAACTTAGAAAGCATTATTTGTTCTTGTGGTTTAAAAAAGCTATTCAATTCAGATAAAAATCCAGACATTGAAATCTTGTTTGGATCTGAAAATATTTACAAGTCAAGTGATCTTTAGATCCGCGAATCCTGATTTGAAGCACTGCAATGTGCCTTACATCTCACTTGTTCATTTTAGCCTCGGAACGGATGCTGCTTAAAGCACAAAATTGGAGCTACTGTTAACGCTCACATTATTGGTAGCTTTTTCACCAACACTGCTTACTGCAAAAACGGTAAACACCGTTCAATAATTCCTAATTTTCATGCTGCTGTTAGTTGTTGTTTATATTGTCTTAGTAAATATGCTCGTTATCGCTCCAGACTTCGCTTCCCGATGGGCAATTCAGAGTCTGTTAATTAACACGACAGCTGCGCATAATAACCAGATCCAAAAAATAAATGCTTCATAAGTCACGCCACTCACGTCGGCTTTTGCTGTGAGTTTTGCAAGGCCATGGCCAATTTCAGCTACACAGCCTTTAACTACCATATTTCAATGGCCAATGCCTCTTCTTCCAGCCGTCGTTTGATCCTACTTTGTACTCCTTTGTTGTTTGTAGTCAAACGCAAAATTTATGCTAAATTGTTTGCATTGAATTTTTGCTTTGAATTGTTTGCATTTGCTGTAACTATATAATGGGTGGAAAGTCTGTGTTATTGCAAGGCGATCAGCGACGGCATTCTTATAATCCGATTGTGGATTGATTGTTACCCAAATCCGCCTTGCAACATTGCGCCTAGTTACTTATACCCACACACCCTGCGCTAACTCGTCCCCTAGTTGATACGGCAGGTCTAAATTGGGAAATTTGTGTCTTGAGGGGGAAACTAGTCGTCAAAACTCTTAGAAGAGAACTAGGCGTCGATTTTGACGCCTAGTTTCCCCCAAGACAGTTTTCACCCATTTTCACCTAGTTTTTACTGTGTTGAAGCCGTATCAACTAAGGGAAGAGTTAGCGCAGAGTGTGTGAATAATATAAGTAAATCATATCTTGGGGGAAACTTTCATGGGGGGAAACTTTCATGAGGGGGCGGGTCACCCGCTTGGGGGGGTAACCCTCCATGGGGGGTGAAACTAGGCATGAGCCGACATTTCCATTTAAACATAGTATATATATCACCAAGAAAAATATCTGAGCAAATTCAGAATTTGATGAAATCATGATCAACACGGCAGTGATCAATCCAAACTTGATCAGCAGGCGGATAGAAACCCACCGTCTCGTACTGTTCCACACGAATTTTAAGAAAGCCATGTCGCTTCTGTTTTAAACGACTGATCGTCGATCGGCCAATCTACAAATTAAAAGTGCTGTTTTGTTTCCTAACATGACCAGGGCTATCACACAAACCTCAAAACAACTGCCATATAGCAGGAGACACTGCAGCAATGGCAGGTGGCCTTCTTCGATGAGGCCCAGCACTGACGCTGTTGCCCAGTGGCTGGACAGACGGACTTCCAGACAACGAAGCTTCCTTCACCGACTGGCAAAATCGTAAATTCATCGATTGAAACGGGGCCACAATACGGAAGTTTTTGGCAGATGAGGAGGAATTGATGCGCCGTTATGGTGCCACAGTGTAAGTAGAGGAAGCACAGGTCCGGATTGGCGGTCAGCATTGCTTCGAATTGTTCAGAAGACAGCCGAGAGTGGCTCCAGAGACTCAGGCCGCGCAGTCCGCTCAACGTTCCCTGTATATTCATGCCACTTTTCCAGTAATGAGATGACAGATACTGAATTTTGCGGAATTTTAGCAAATTTGAAAATTATTAAAGGTTAATTAAATTTTTAGTGTCCGTAGGCGTTAACTGGAATGAATCTATTTAATTTGATAACTGATTGCTGATTACTGATTAATAACTGATTAGTAAAGTTTATGATTTATAATAAAGTCAAATGATTGAAGGGCATCCCATTGCCCCAGCTAGACGAATTTCATTGCCCAGAATTAGAATGCCTACGTTTACGTCAGTTAAATTTTAATCAAAACCAGTTGTTCCGAAAAAAGGGAACTGCTTTGGAAAACGTGGTCATGATGGCTTTTGAAGATGCTTCATCCCAGCTGAGGTGAAGCTGTTGCAGGTTTTCCAGTCGCTTGAGGTAAGGAGAGAATAAGTCCAATGACTGTAGGCGTTATTATTCCATTTTAGTCTTGCATTGAAACTCAACTAACGACAGAGGTAATATAGCCTAGCTGACGCAGATTGGGGCATAGGTGAACAAGTATTTCCAACGTTTCCAGCCCCTTTTATGGGATTGAGGATAAATTGGTTCATTCACTGGGCATTTTAAAAAACAAAATAAACATATGGCCACTTAAATGTTTAAATAATGTAGATTTAAAATTTATTATGTGCAAAGTAATTTAAAGACAAATATGGCTGAAATTTCGTGGTTAGACGGTTATATGTTAGATAGACGTACTGGGGAATTGTTTTGCTAACTGCCTAAAAGTTGGATAAATCTGGTATTTTGTTTGAGCGATGTTTTCCTCAGCTATGAGACAAAATGAATTTTTATTTCAAAACTTTAAAATATTGTCTCAAATCGACAACTGTATCTCTATTCTGACCAGTTCTAGAAGCTGTAAGTTATGATTCAAGCTCCAAATGTTTCTAAAACCTAAGCAAACTTTAAAATTTTTATAAACATTCATTCAGTTTGAATTTTTTGAGCACTCAGTAATCCTATTTACGCACTGCTAGCATGAACCAATTTATCCTCCCCAGCCCTCTTCATCGAAGAGCAAGCGATGGAGCACTCCTCCTGCGGGTCCACGAAGCCATGCAAACAGGAGACTCTGGTTCAGGGCGGGACAGCGTCGAAGGTCCAGAGCCTCCAGTGGCTTCAGTCCTTTGAGCCAAACCTCTCCTCTCACCTCAACTGCTCAAGCTTACGGTTCACGAACTGACAACACATAGCAAAACCAGTGGGCTGTAGTTGACGGCTAGGCAGGATAGATGCGGCAGGCGTGGGAGCAGGCGGGCGAGGCATGGATCGGAAAGCTTGTAGCAGTGTGTGAGGTGGAGACTGCGAAGTGCAGGCGTCCATCGGCTGAGTCCTTTCCGGATGAGGGCTTGGGAAACTCGAAGTTCTTCAAGTTTCTTCAGATACGGCAACCTCAGCGGATTGTTTTGGCCAATTATGGACAGGAACTCCGGTTCTTTTTTGGCCAGCCATTTGCTTGCTCCGCTTCTCCTGAAAATTTAGAGGCAAGGAGCTGAGAGTATAATGAAAAGACGAACCAGCGAATGCGGAGATGGCGCCAAAGAATGGCCTGCTCAGCTGCCACATGCCAATGACGACATACAAGGCCTGCTACCAGAGCTATCTCCTTCTTCTCCAAAAACCTATTTAACCTCTGCTTTACTATTTTTTCCAAACCACGGAGCATTCTGACCCCCAAGTGTAAAGAAAAGGTTTAAAAAGTCATTTTTAGGCTTGCTACATTCTTCTTCCTCAAAACTGCTAAAACATTTTCTCTAAAAACTTGTTAACTTTTTTATTCAATAAAAGTTTGCTTTTCTCGTCACGTAAGGCAAATTATAAGGACGAACTGATGTATAAGCAAAGCTTATCAAAATTAGGTATGAAAAAGTTCGTAACCCAAATATATGGCAGAGAATAGTTGTAATAGGAGCTACCGACCAATCAAGCTTGCCTTTCACTGGGACTTTGATGTGGCGCGAATTGTTGCAGTTATTCCGTTGGCTTAAATTTTTCATAGTTTGGGAGCGTTTGTCTTGCATTTAGTTCACTGAAAACGCAGCCCTTGGCAAATCATCCAGATGATTCAGCATTCACAACTAATGCCGATGTTTGGCATGAAAGCTTACTCATACCAGAAAATACGTCTGGTGGTTGCAGCTTCCAAAGTGCGTCATGATCTTTAATCATTGGATGGTTTTGACTCAGCGCGCCACGTAAGAATAAAACCTGCCATTTATATCTTGCGGTTTTGTGATTTTGTTGTTAACAATATTTTGGTCACTTGATCCTAAAGGCTGTTACAACCTAAAACTGAAAAAGAATACACTCAACGAGCGTCACCGTCTTTTTTCAATCACAAGCTGCATAATAAACCAATTTTGATGGCACAAATGAGTAATTGATTTCTTATTTCTTAACAAGTATATGGCGCAAAGCGCAATAGGTGACCGCGGAGCGCATCCTTTATATGATACTTTGTAACTCAAAAATCAAGTCTGTGGTTTCTCAACCAATTTCAAAAGTAAGCACAGATTTATAATCGACATATATGACTAGTGAACAAAAAAATCAACTCTTCTGTGCAATTCTCAAGACTTCAGGTACTACAGTGCAAAAGCCGCATATTGCAATTTTCCAACTTTCTACCCAGAAAAGTAATGTTTTAAATGCTTCGGGACCAGTTCCACCCCTCCAGATATTCTTAAAATTTAATTACCTTTAAGCAAAAAAAAAGTTTGTCCAAATCCATTGAGAATTCGCCATTTCTCAACATACCCCATTTTTCAAACGTTCTACCCAAAAAAGTAATGTTTCAAATGCTCCGGGACCAGTTCCACCCCTCCAGATCTTCCTAAATTGTTATTACCTTTCAGCAAAAAAAAAGTTTGTCCAAATCCGTTGAGAATTCGCCATTTCTCAACATACCCCATTTTTCAAACTTTCTACCTAAAAAAGTAATGTTTCAAATGCTCCGGGATCAGTTCCACCCCTCCAGATCTTCCTAAAATATTATTACCTTTCAGGAAAAAAAAAGTTTGTCAAAATCCATTGAGAATTGAGCATTTTACAGCATACCCCATTTTTCAACCTTTCTACCCAAAAAAGTAATGTTTCAAATGCTCAAATTCCGGGTCTACCCCTCCAGATCTTCCTAAAATAGCATTACCTTTCAGGAAAAAAAAGTTTGTCCAAATCCGTTGAGAATTCGCCCGTGCACAGCATTTCCAGATACCTATACATATATATATATATATATATATATATATATATATATAAACATGAGGACAAAAGTTTAGTAACCTCTATAGACCGCGGAGCGGCCCTTCGGGCCGCTCCGCGGTCAAAAATCAAAACCACTTATCAATGTCACAGTGGCGGAAGACTGGCAACAGATTACACTGCTTCAATAGCATCTCAACCACCCGTTTTTACCGTTAGGTTAGATGACAGTTGGGTTTACCTTTTTCCAAAATAACCTGGAATAATTGTTTTCTATGTTCCATATTGAATACTCCCACACCCTGACCCGCGTCCTCATGATTACCATCCACTCCACGTCCTCTTGTCCAACTAGCCTTTCTTGCCGTTCGATGTCTTTTCACTTGTTCTAGTAAAAAATGCACACGTTGGCTTACCTGACGCAGTATATTATGCTTTCAAAATTGCTTTGAAATGCTCCAAAGGAATAGTGGAACGAAAAAGACAAGAAAAGCACTTGTTTTTCTCAGCCTTCATTCGGACCATCTCTTCCACCTTGAGCGGAACAGTGGACTTGGCGACTCCCAGCCAGGTTTGCTCCAAGAATTACACGACACAGTCTTTGGGGGTTCCTAGTGGGGGGGGGGCCAACCCTATTGGGCAAGAGGGGGTGGGGGGTTGCGGGAGTGAGCCTATTTTGCCCACCAACGAATAGTCAGCTTTTTCCTTTTGTGTTTTAGGTCTTTAAAATGACATGCAACAAGTATTTTACAATGCCATGTTGTTAAGCCTAAAGCATATAATTTAAGCCAACAACAATTTAAGCCAACATTACAACATGTAATTTAAGCCAAAAATACAGCCTGTGTGGTTTTCTTAGCACTCACAAGTTATTTGTTTTCCAAACGATTTTTTCAAACGATTCCAAACGATTTTTCCAAACGATCCAATCCGTGAGCTCTCCATCAGTTTAATCGTATATGGCAATAGGTCATTTAGTAACCTGCCATTTAGTAACAGGCTCGCCAGGCATGCATTTAGTAACATTTTTCAAATTTCGATCTGTTATTTCTAGCTAAGCACTAAGCCTAAGCCCAAGGCAAAGCCTGATACTAAGCCTAATCCCAAGGCTTAGCGTGGTACTAAGCCTAAGCCTAAGCTAGAAACTAAGCCGAAGCCAGAATTAGGGGTGTTACTACAAGGCAGGGTGTGAAAATGGTCTGATTACCAAATGGCAGTGTTACTAAATGCCCTTTTGCCATCGTATTGGGCTGGCGCGAACGGAGCGTTAGCGGAGTGTCAGCGCCCAGCCCCTCTTTTTGACCCAGGTGTACGTTTTAGGGGTTATTGCTAGATCTTAAAATTGATAAGGATTTTGTACTTCACAGAAACGTCCATTCGTTCTGATTCTTTTTGCATTGGAAAGAGCATCATCAAATTGACCAAAACTCGCGAGATTTTGCCCAAAAACGGCAGAACACAAGAGAAAATTACTCAAAACCATTTGTCCGAACTCCTTCTTCTTCTTCTCCTTCTTCTTCTCCGCATCTATTCAATGGACGATAGTAGGTATTCATTTCTTCCCCCCCCCCCCTCCCCGGGTCCTTGGGCCTCATCATGTATTTTATTATTGATAAATCTGAAGTTAAGCTAAGGTGACATATGCACCAGTGGTGTAGTGGTTTAAGCGATTGTACAGCTGGGCGAAACTGGCAGGTTCGAATCCTTAATAAGAATTTATTTTTATTTTTGTGTATTTAAATACTAAAAGTAGAGGAAATATCTGGTACCATCGGCAAGCCAAAAATAAGTCTCTTTTCTCCCAAAATTAAAAATGCCTCGAGTCAAAAGTCAAAGAAATAAAACTTCTACTACTGGAATCTGCTGCGTCATCTGCATTTTGTTTTTGGGCGCGCATGGAAAGAGCCTCTGAACTGCGCGCCAAAAACAAAATGCAACTGTCAAGCAGCAGATTCCAGTAGTAGAAGTTTTATTTCTTTGACTTTTGACTCGAGGCATTTTTAATTTTGGGAGAAAAGAGACTTATTTTTGGCTTGCCGATGGTACCAGATATATTCCTTGTTCCCTGTTGTAATTTTTGCAAGCTATGTTCCCAATTGGTCTTGCCATGCTGACGAATTCTAGTCTGTCCTTGTTTACAAGATTGTTTCTGTGTCTAAGGACAACTATAATCTATAACTGGTACCATCGGCAGGCCAAATGTGGGGCTCTTTTCTCCAAAATTTGCAATTGCCTCGAGAAAAAAGTCAAGGAAATACATTTCCTACTAGTGGAATCTGCTGCTTGGACACTTGCATTTTGTTTTTGGCGCGCAGTTCAGTGTCTCTTTCCATGCGCGCCCAAAAACAAAATGCAGATGACGCAGCAGATTCCACTAGTAGGAAATGTATTTCCTTGACTTTTTTCTCGAGGCAATTGCAAATTTTGGAGAAAAGAGCCCCACATTTGGCCTGCCGATGGTACCAGTTATTTCTTCCACTTTTAATATAGGATAAAATGTATAAATACAAATGTTATATTGTTGATTATATGTTGAAATTAAAATTTTATTCGATATATAAAAAATTGTAGAAAAAAAGTTGTTTAAAAAATATGACGAAAAGAAAATATTCGAAATTGAAAAATACAATGCAAAATTATTGGCAAAACTTATTATACAGGAATTTTCTTGACTTATGCTCCGGGCAGTCGATTTTTGGAAGAAAATAGCATTAATTTTGGCCTGGCGATGGTACAATTTGTTTTCTCAACTTCAAAGAAACAAAAATAAAAATGATTTTTTGCGATGGATTCGAACCTTCGAATTTCATCCATATGCACAATCGCTTTCACCACTACACCACTGGTCCGTATGACTCATTGCGTAAATGAAGAGCTAAAATTAAATAAATACTTGGGGCCCAGGGACCCGGGGAAGGGGATGGGGGGGGGGAAGAAATGAATACCTACTATCGTCCATTGAATAGATGCGGAGGAGAAGAAGGAGGAGAAGGAGAAGGAGGAGTTCGGACACATGGTTTTTTGCATTTTTCATGGGAAAATAATTCGTTTTATGCAAAAGTCAAAAAAGAAACTATAGTCAATTCGATGTTGCTCTTTCCAATGCAAAAAGAATCAGAAAGATTGAAGCTTCCTGTGAGGCGCTAGAGCCTTATCAAAATTAAGATCTAGCAATAACCCTCAAAACATACACCTGGGTCGAAAAGAGGGGCTGGGCGCTGACACTTCGCTAACGCTCGCTCGCGCCAGCCCAATATGACAACTTGACAACTTTGCATGCGACAAACTGGAATCAGCAGAGAAATGTAGGAAAAATTAAAATATCGAAACAGATCATTCATTCAGTCGCATCGCCGCCCTCATTATCATCCTCATCATGACCAGAATCGTCGTTGTCTTCGTAGCAGAGGCGGAAAGAGAAGTGGGGAATGCTGGGAGCGGTGAAGAGAAGGCTTCGTTCACCAGATTCTTGCCCAGTTTGGTGCTGGAGTCGAAGGTGAAGCTGGTGGCGGAGGAATTCTGTGAGCCAGCGATCCAGCTCTTCCTTCTCCCCCGTCCCCTGCTGGACGCTCAAGTCCAATGCCTCCCAGCTCAAGGAGCGCCCAGCCTCCAGACAGTAAAGCAGCACTGGTTCCAAGTCCTCGACGTAGCAGTCGATGTTTGTCACGTACTTCTTCAGGCCAGGGCAGCGCTTCAGCAGGTTTAGGACGAAATTTCGCTCCAGTCCACCATCCAAATCTCCTCCTGTTCAATTTATACTGGTCTGCGGCGATTTGGGTTTGAAAAAACTGGAAAATTTTTAAACCGTTCAACTCCGAAAATTGGGCTTAATTTGGTTTCACAAATTTTATGCTTGCTGACAGGTCTGCTTTTGGGGAACACGAACATCACACTTCCGCTCAACAGAAAAAATTGATTAATCTAGATTTAAAAATTCGATAAAGTAAGGAGATATTTAGTTTAGCTAAGGTTTCCAAGTTTCCCAAAATAGATTCTAAGGGCAACCAAAATAGTCAACCACGTTCAAGTAGCAGAACTTGTTTCAGAGTAGTGGGAAAGGTTGCCGCAGAAAGCAGCAGTTGAGAGAAGCTACTGGTGGATCGCCAGTTGAGATGGAGCTCGCGGATGGTTGCATCTTGGAGGCCAGGCAGGTGGAGTACGCTGGGCACACCGCCTTCCACAGTCTCCAGCTGCCCCACCACCCCCCTCAGCCAGGGTAGGTGCTGGTAGTAGGCTGTGTCATCCACCTCAATTCTGAGATCACGCAGCTGACTGAAGTGGCCCAGCAGATCTAGCTCCCGCAGTCGGCGCTGGGAAACAGACTGCTCCATGTTGCAAGGCCAGCAGATGATGTTCAGCTCCAGCTCTCTCAGCTGGCTCAGGTTCCACCGCCCTTCTGCAGCCTCCAGCAAGTTACGGATTCCACCGTCCGCATCCATCGCTTTCATCTGCAACAGAAGAGGCTCATTTGTTCAAATTAAAATTCAAGGTGGAAGCCTACTTCGAAACAATCGGCAGGATCTTGCTCATTCCTAAGCCTGAGGATGTGGTGCAGTTCTCCGACGCGAATGTGGAGCTTGATGGAAGTGGGCCGAGCATGACGATAGATAGCGGCGCGGAAGAAGCGACAGGTGTGCTGTAGATTGGCCCAATCATCGGTGTTGAGAAGTTTGACGATGCGCTCGGCCACATGTGGCAGTTGATTCAGCAGGTTCAGGAGATCTTCCGTATTACTTCCCTGCCCCTCTTTTTCCTGCCAATTATTAAAGTTGAGTCCACTCATGCATGCTTTCCATCCCATCTGCCCCTTGTCAGTACATTTTAAGCAAAATTTAATTCTAGGCACAATTCATTTTGCGATTGCATTGTTTGGCTCAAAGAATGTGCGGCAACTGAAAGAAGGAATGAAAGTCAGTGACCAATAGGCTGCGTTTTGGCTGTTTTGGAGAGGTGGTGGAAGAAGGCGATAAGGTTGGGCTTAGTGGGTTTTGGTCGTTGTGGAGGCGCTTGTTGCTGCTCACCTCAGAGGCCTCAGAAGCTTTCCAGTTGGGCAGCATCGCTTACACCTCTTGGCTCCCTGCATCAACGCAAGCAAATGTTTCTTTTTGGCTAGAACGATAGTTATTTTTGGCTATTTAATTTCTTTTTTGCTAGCTATCCAGCTTTTTATCAAAGAAATACTTGATGGCAATTAATAGAGCTACATAAGCTGTTTTTCATCTCGCATACTGACCTGCCTCAGCTCAACCTCAAGTATTGAAGCAATAATTTCGAGAACATCTTTTCTGAATTTCGAGAGCAACTTTCCAACATTTTGGAAATTAGAAAATCGATAATAAACTAGCTGAGGACAGAGGACCTTGTAGACAGACGAAACTGGAAATCTCTAGTAATGTACAGAAGCTAATCCACTCACGAATTGACCGATTGGCTGACAAACGCAGCTCCCGAATTCTCTGGGTTTTTCGAGGCTGAAAAGTTCGCGCATTTTTGGCTCTTAGTGGAAATTTGGCTGCCTGAGGCTAGACCAATCGGATGAGGAGGCAAAGGTCGATGTTAATAGAAGCATTATCGCCTACACAGCTGGCAAAAGCTGCAGAAACACCAGCAAAAACACCCAGCCATCTGGCTTGAAATAGTTTGTGCGCGCCTGTGTCCTGTGGCTTGCTGAGAGCGCGCACTGAAGGCAAGCAAGTGAACGCTAGAGGCACAGGAATAGTGTTCGTAGTTCCTTTAGGCTCTCTAGCAGGTGAGAAGCAAGAGCAGAGACCCATAATAGCTTTAAAGGCACAGTACCAAAAAAATGCACCTCCTCCGATCAAGCTAATATTTTCAGGTCACCAGGTTAGCGAGGCAAGCATATTTAGTATTTTTACTTTTCAAGCAAAATTTTGAGAAAAAAAATCCTAAAGTTTTACGTGTTGTAACATAAAAAAAATTGTTTAAAAATTCGCCAAAAATCGAGGAATGTCCTGCTAAAGCTTGCTAAGCCAAAAAGTCGAAATAGGTCGAAATCAAAGTTTTGGCAGGTTTGAACTTGTAAAAATTGCAGCGCATAAAAGCGCGTGGCCAAAAAACTTGGCAAAAATGACAAAAATTGCTATTTTTACCAGTTTTTCCTAATTTTTCATGGTTTCTAATTTTTTCCTGATCTTGAGGCCCAAATTTTTGAAATGTACGCCCCACAATTGACTTAAAGTCATAATCATATGTCTATATAAATCAAAAATGGCTGGCTGGCTGCTGCCCTGCTCAGCCTTTCTCAACCGCCACCGGAGCTCTTGGCGGCTGCCTTGGATGCCCTGCGAACCCTCCTCAAGTTGGCTGGCTGGAGGAGGAATGGAGGACAAGAAGGGGATTGGAGGGAGGAGAGTGGAGTGGTGCTGCGGGAGTACTGGCGGAGCCTGACGGAGAGGGGAGTGGTGGATGCGCTGGTGAAGGGTGGACAGAGTGCAGAAGCTCTGAGCTTGGTGCGGCAGGCTATTCGACTCACGGACAACTCCTACTGGCTGCTCAAGGTTCCCTCTTTGGCAGTTTTCAGGGGACCTGTTTGACCAGGGTTGATTTCAGACAGCCTTGGCGGAGTTTCTGGCCAGCCTGGACTGGTGCCTGGTTCAGCAGCTGGAGCTACGGCATTGGGTAGATGCCGATTTGATCAGTTGAACTAGAATGCAAAATGAGAAATCGGATTGGAGCAAAGCGATGAGCTGGAGGGACAAGTCTGGGCTGCGTTTCTGACCAGGCTGCTAGGAGACGGCGATGCCAGGGTTCGCGATGCTGCTGCCAAGCTTCTGCCTCGGTTACCATTCTTGTGCTCGCCTCGAAAAGGCGTACATTTCAATCGCAAATTAATTTTATTCATATCTGCGGATCATTTTTTTGGCCTTTTTTGTAAATTTTTCTAAATTCACTCACAAAATTGCTCCTGAAAAACGACAAATATTTTGTCTTTTAACATACCTCGAACTAGTTTCCTACAATCCTCCTTCTCACATCCTCATCAGCCCTCCTCCTCCTCCAGGCTGGTGCGTAGCCTGAGCAGCGGCGGTGGGCGACCAGAGCAGGAGCGTTGGCGTCGACAACAGCACTCCCTGAGTCTCCTCTGGCGTCGCGGCGGCGGGCAGGAGCAGGCCCTCCTCCACGACGCCCCGCCCGTGGCCGGCCTCCTCTGGCCCTACTCCGCCCCTGCCCTGGCCGCCTTGCCTCCGGCCCTGCCCAGAGTCATACGCCAGCTGGCACAGGGCCTCGCCTCCGCCGAGCTTTCCTCCGTCACGGTTCCACGCTTGCAGACCGAATGCAGTTGGAGAGGCCTATTGACAATATTGACAACAATAAGCGATCAGAATCATAAATTGGGTCTGGTGACTAAATTTCACTGCCCTTGATGCACATGCCGTGCAATTAGCATGATTGACAGAGAATCGGATAGAACTAGAACTATGATCCTCGGTCATTGCTCTTGGAGGTGCAGCAACTAAACGTATAGAGATATTGACAGCAATAAGCAATCAGAATCATAAATTGGGCCTAGTGACTAAATTTCACTGCCTTTGAAGCACATAACGCGCACTTAGCATGATTGACAGGGATTTGGATAGAACCAAAGGTACCTCAATCATTGCCATTGGAGGTGCAGCCACTAAACCTATAGAGATATTGAAACATTGGCAGGCCGGGTGCGCAGAAGGCCTGCTAGAGCTGGCCAGAGGCTATCCTGGGCCAGCGGTGCGAGGCCCCTGGGGCCTGGAGTTCGGGGCGGGCGTGGAGGCCGGCAGCGGCCTGCCACAGCTCCTCCTCCAGCTGCTGCCCAGCGCCGCCGCCGCCTCCACCGCTCACTACGCCTCACTGCTGCGTCTGCTCGGCCTACTCTTTGCCGGTATGTTTCACTTTCTCGCAAAAATATCAGCTCTAGGTCAAACTCGTGATACGCTTGTGATATTGCAGGTTTTAGAAAGTTCCACTGAGATACTTTCCGTTGTTTCTTTCGAGAACAAGTACTAATGAATGGTGCTAGTCAATTTATGTCTTATGATGCTTGTACCTACACTCCCAGCCCAGCTGGGTAGCAAATCTGCACCAAGAGCGCTATACAGGTCAGGCGGCGCGAAAGGCGGGCATAGCTCAGGCAGGGAAGCGGGAGGGAGCTGGCCTCTCCTCCTCCAATCTGCCAGCGCGAGTTTGGCGAGCCAACTGCTGCTCCACTGCCTCCGCCTCCTCAACCTCTACTGGCACCTCGTCAACGAGACCGCGCCCACCAGCACTGGCCACGGCGCTGCTCAGCCGCCCATTCCGTCCCCCATAAAGCGGACCCTGGCCAAGGTTGTTCGTCGGAGATGGCTGAAGTTGGAGCTGGCAGTATGGGGGAGGGGGGAATTGAATGAAGCTTGTGCAGGCCTCATTCTTTGATGTGGCACCTGACCTATGATGTTTCGGGCAAATGGCAAAAAGGGGTTTCCAGCCCTCTTAATCAATTTGGTCTGCCAGTCTCAGCACTCGCCCCCATATTTTCCGATCAAGTGTGTTCGCAAAATACCTCTATAGCTGAAAGTTTGCCAATAGCCAAATTGCTTCAAAATGTCGCCTAAATTGAACTCATGCCAGAGCAGGTGCTTCCAACAATTCCAACTCCACCAGCCTCTGCAGGCCACCTCGAGCGGAGCAGCAAGCGCCAGCCTGCCCCAGGCAGCTGGCAGCGCCGGGAAGGCTAAGCAGGGCGAATGCGGGAGCGTCCCGCACCTCCTTCGCCTCCACGCCAGCCTCCGCGGAGCCCACGCCAACTTCAAGACCAGCCTGGACCCCGCCGTTGCCGCCCGCTTCACCGACATCCTCAGCGCCGCCCTGGCCACCTTCTCGCAGGTCATTTTACTTTGAGGCTACATTCGCCACTTTATTCCAGTTCTTTGGTCACGCACTGGCTAGGCGAATGTTTCATCTAGTAAAGAGTTTCAATGAATCACTTGATCTGTAATCCAGTCGGAGTATAGTAGTGGTAAGAATAGTGGTAAGAATGGTCCTAATGTAAGAAAAATGATGAAATGTATATTGGAAAGCAACTCAACTTTCACACATGGTCCATCCTACCCGCAAAAAAGGCCTTGATTTCAGGTGCTGGAAGTAGCATCGCTGGGCAAAGTGTCCAGCCTGGCAGAGGAGGCACTGACCTACCTGAAGAGTACGATGAGCATCCTGGCGGCGGAGTCCGTGGCCGCCGTCTCCGCCCTCCTCCGGGCCCTGTTCGGCACCAACCTCTGCCTCACCGCCCCCAGCACGGTCTCTGGCTCCGCCGGCCCCGCGGCCAGCTTCACGCCGCCCTCCAAGCCCTCTAGCAGCCTGCTCAAAGGTGGCATTTTACTCGGGCCTTCTACTCGCCCAGTTGATGTTTTAGAAAATATGTATACATCTCAATGACTATTGAGTTTTAATAGGAATGGAGACAACGTAGGGAATATGATAGTTGCAGAGCACGAGGTGTCCTCGGATTGGCTGTTTGCAGGGTCGCGGAGGACTGAGACGATGTTTGGAAGTCTAAGCCGACACCTGGGCTGGTAAGCGTCGCGTGGGGATCGGCATGTCATCGGCCTGCTGAAGGATGCCCAGAGCAAAGCCGCACTCTCCACCTTCATCCGCTTCTTCGAACCCGTCGTTGTTCAGGTGCGCCATTTTCCGCAACTAAAAAATTTTTTCTGGAATAAGTAGTCCTAGTCTTTGATGAGCAGTGGAAACCAGGGTGTCCCAATTAGGTCGATCGCTATATTGATACAATTGGACTAAGGATTGGTATCATTCCTGTATCAAGTTGTATCAAGGCCCATGATAGTATCATGTTTTTTTCGAAAAGAAAATAACTTGATAAACTTGATACAACTTTAGAAATTTGAGACATGTCATATTGACATAACATATCATATTTTAGGTCAGTAAAAGTTTTTGGTCAGTTTTTGGTCTTGGCTTACCCCCGAGAACAATTTCCGTTGCCCAATGCTATTTCACTGGAAACGAAATTAATGACATGCTTAAGGTTGAAGAATGATGTGGCAGGCTGAAACATCAAAATTATCAGTCATTTATAGTTTTTTCTTCTTCAGTGAAACAAGGCTTTCCCCCGAGAGTTTGCGAGGTTGGCTCAGGTTCGCATTTTAGCTAGAGAAATTCCTAAACGGTTGCTATCTCCAGAAATATGAGAGCCAAACTGAAGCAGAAAAAAAATACGAGCACACAAACCTTCCATAAATCCACTTCTATTGCAGAGCCTAAAGCTGTACACGAGCAGCGTGGGCGCGGAGGTGCAGCGAGCAGTACTGGGCCTGGTGGGCGGCCTGGTCTCCGTCCGCGTCAACTACTGCCTCCTCGACACCGACTTCAAGTTCCGAGCCTTCCTCTACCAGCAACTGGATGCCGTCACCCAGGACAACTTTCGGTTCCCTCCCTCCTCTATCCTTTCCATCTATCAATCCATCCTCTATCCATCCCCCTTCTTCCCACCCTCCAACTCAATCCCCCATTGGCCACTTTCAGGGAAGCAGGAGAGCTGGTGCCAGCTCTGATGTCCTTCCTGGTGCTGCTCAGCTACGAGAAGAAGGGCGAGGAGACCATCGTGGAGGTGGCCAAGATCCGCGCCTTTGCCGAACAGCTGGCAGCTTCCAACCAGCACCCAACGGAGATTGGTGACCACAATCATTCCTTCGTCCTGTTCTTTCAACTAATCTGATTTTCAGTCCTCCCTGTCTTCCACGGCCTGGTTTGCGATTTGTTCGCCGTCAGACCGCAGCAGCGAGCGGAGACCTCTGATCTGGAGGCGCATCAGGAGGTTGAAGTTTGAATGTTTTGAATGTGAAAGAGGGAATTTGGATGTCAGGTGATGGCGTCTTTTGTGGCCAAGTACGCGGAGGAGCCGATGGGCATGGACCTGCTGTCCTTGCTGCTGAGTGCCCTGCGCGGACTCAGCGAAGCCCGTTGGCGCAAACTCTCTCGCGACCTGGTCAGCAGCATTGAATTCACTAGAGCTCACTATTGAAAACTCATTGCCATGAACCGTGGCCAAAGTTAAAACAAAATCTACCGAAACATCAGTTTGACAGGTTTCTGTTGCGCTTAGTGTCAAAACCCTTTTTCTTTTCTTTCGACTGCAATGACTCAACTGAATTTCATTTTTTAAAGTAATTGAAAGATGGTTCATACACACGTGTCTGTGATCGTGGAATCAGATTGCCTAGGTTGCTAGGTAGCCCAGGCGGAACATCAGAGAAGCAGGTAGGAGAATTGTTGCAGACGGATCGATTGCTGCCACTGTTGGCCGGTAGCCGGGTGAGCTGGGGCGGGGACTGGGCCTCAGTGAGCGCGGGGCTGGGGCTGGTGGAGTCCGTCTGCGAGTGCGCCTTCCGACCCGTCGACGAACTGCTCTCCGCCATTTTCGTCCCCTGGCCCCAGCCTCAAAACATCCTCAACGACGTTAGTCTGCTTTTTCAAGCCCACCATCTCACCAGCCATGCCCATTCTGAGGCCCATCCAAATGCATGAAATTGGCTGTCTTTCTGGGAATTTTCTCATCCGAGATATCAACTGAGTTAACCAAATTCCAGCAGCTTAGGAGAGCGTGATTTAGAATGTTTCACAGAATCTATAAATTCAGTAGAAGCCCACTGTAGCCAATATGGAATCTTCTTAGATGGTTCTTTAGTTGGGATGTTTGGTGATAGCAATTTAATTTAAAACTCTTTATCTCATCAGAAGCAGAGCTAAGAAAGATTCAACGACACCTAAAGTCAACAAGAACCTCTTAATCAATCCTCCGATTCTCCAGGCAGGACTGATGGAGCGGTGGGCGGGGGCTCGAGCGGTCTGCCTCTGGGCCCTGCTGCTCCACTGCCAGGAGGACGCCGTCCTCAGCCGCCTGGCCCAGCCTTCTCTGGCCAGTCTCATGGACAACCTGCCCCCGGCCGAGTTCGGCCTCCCCGAAGGCCCGCCGCTGCCCCGCTTCATCCTCGCCTTCATCCTCCGCCTCCTCCAAGAGATTCTGGAACACCCTAGCCAGCAGCTCATTGGCCAGTTCTGCGAGTGGAGTCTCCAACTAGTGCTGCACATCCTTTAGACCAGTTAGCTGGCCTTCTGATGTTTCACCTAGGGCATTTAAAAAGTGGTCTAATAGAGAGGGCAATTGTTACACTGCTCTACTGTTCCATGATAATTTCTCTTTGAGTTGCACAACATTACATCATTAATTCATGGAGTATAATAGGACGGAAATATAGGCTGGATTCCAGACTCTTGGCCGGTCACAAAGGGAGCGCTGGGAGAACTGATTCGTGGCCTGGAAACAAATGTCGTCCTCGAGCTCTTGCAAAAAGAGGCACATCATCCGCTGCTCGCAAGGTGGGCCAGGGCAGAGGCGCTTGCTCAAAGCTCTGGGGCGTTTGTGGACCAACTTTTCAAAAACCAGGAGGCAAAGTAGAACGGCCTTTTGTGTCTTTGCATTTGCTTCTACTATTGACAGCATTGAAGATGTGCCCAGAAGGAGTTCCTGAGGGCTGTTGTGGACGGAGGCCAGCAGGAGTTTGCAAGAAAAGTGCTCAGGAGTTTCACCGAACCCATACTGATTGCGGCGGATTGCAGCGATGCCCAAACTTTGCTACGGTTTAGCTTATATCGATTGGACCTTCTATTTGCTAGAGCTTTATATGTTTCACTGTTTGATTCGGTAATTGGTAAAAGGGTAAAAGAGTAATTAAGTAACAACAGGTTATGAATTAGTAAAGTGTCTTGTTCAATTAGCATCTATGATCCATGGATACTTTATAGTTTTAAATTGTTTTTACCAATTTTGAAACTTTAAAAACCCAAAATCATTCTCAGCTTGCCTTCAAAAAGAAACAAATTCTTCTTTCAGGCATGCCTGGCACAGCTCCGACAGCGAAGACTGGCGCCAACTCATCGAGGCTACTTGCAGGCTGCTCCCTAGGTCTCAGTCGGTGAGTGTTCTCCATAAGAGGCCAGCAAATGCTCTATAAATGCCAGCCATGATCGAGGTGAGCGAAGTCCGAGCTCTCCTGGGCGCCCTGGAGGGGGCAGAAGCCAAATCAGGACCACTGCTGGTGGCCAAACTCCTGCCCCTGCTCCTCCAACCGCCCAGTGCCAGCAGTCTTCGCCTGCCCATCGCTGCTCGCCTGCTCGCTTCTGTCATCTCACGCCGCCTTCATCTCCTGCTTATGCGCAAGGTTTCTAGAGTTACACCCTTGTTTTTTACAATCTAAAGGTCAAACTGGCTTGCCGAAGGTCTGATGTTTCAGCTGTTCCATAAATAGAATGATTACGAGATACCATTAATAGAGATGTCCAACGCGAGATGAATGTAAAAGCAGTGGTTGACAGGAGGGCAGGTCGGAGCTGTCAGAGGCCTTCCTGCTTACTACCTGCCAGTCCTTCAGCCGACAGCAGAAGCAGAGGTGCAGTGCAGTCTCTTTCCTGCTGGGACTTGGAAAGGGTCAATACGGAATTGTAGGCATGCAGAGCTGTGGCAGCAACTTCAGCGATTGCTCCAGCACTGGTACCCAACGGCTGGCCAGAAGCTGGACGAATCGGAGGCCGCTCACAGGGCTGAAATTCTGCCGCAGGGCGAAAAGGTTTCCCATTCATGCGCATGATCCTACTCCAGTCATAATTTGATTAGCCATTAATTTTAAATGATATGCTGCTTGCACCACTGAAAAAAATGAGAAGTAGCTTGGGAATTGCGAAAGCGCATCTTTTTCAATGTGTGGTACTGCTTGGATGTGTTTTGTTTCATAAGATGAAATGCTTTCATTACTTTCTTCTGAAAAATGATCACAACCGCGCCAGTAAAAGCAGATATTTTTTACAATTGAATTTTTAAAAATAGTTTGACGAAGGATTGCAGTTGAACTCCCTGAAGCTCGTTCAGCTGCTACAGCGGGGCGCGGAGGCCGGGCTCTTGGCGCCCTGGGCCCTGGCTGAGGCCTTGGCAGACTCCTCCGTGGACGAAATCACCGAGATCCTTGCTGCTCCCACCATCTCACCCACCGTATTCACCGCCGTCCTCAACCGCAGCCATCAGGCCGAGGTAGTCCCTCTTAGCTAACTTCGCACGCTGATGTTTCAGCCTTCTTTTTAAGCAGGGGCGCTCTCTGGGTGTCTAATCGTAATATGGGATATGGGCGTAATTATTTCTTATCTAAAATTTCTTTTCATAATTTTCTTTTTTTGCTTCCCAGTTTGTAGGCCGAGGCACTACCCTTCAGCAAACTTCGCATGCTGATGTTTCAGCCTTCTTTTTAAATTAGGGTCGTTCTCTGGGTGCATAATCGTCCCTGGTTTCGCCTGCTTCCAAAATAATTTTTTCTGGTTTCCAAAATAATTTTCTCCCACCATATTTTTCCTCATAACTTTGAGAATTTACCGCCCCCACAATAGCTTCCACTACCTCCCAGCCTGTAGGTGGCCAGCCTTGAAAGCTCCAACACAATCCCATTTGTATCCACCACTCACAAAGAATGACCCCGAACTCCTTGACAGGTTCGGGAGGAGGGCGGTGGTCGGGTGCTGGAACTGGGCTGTCGTGCGGCGCTGCTGCGAAGACTGACGGCGCAGGCCTCCGGAGTGGTGCCGGCAGAGCTGGGCTTCCTGGCCCCCCTCGGCCTCCTCTTCCACCTCACCGCCCGTCTTCGCCAGCCGGAGGCCGCCCCGCCGCTGGCCGACCCCGACCTGGCTGTTGTTGCCCGCTTCCTGGCTGCAGCCTACAAGGTTTGTAGACTGCTTTGTTTGACGGCGCAGGAGGGACTTGCAGACTGAGTTGCTACTCGGCACTGGGATGTTTCGAAGGCAATATGAGTTAAAATATTGTAAAGATGAAATGATGGGTTGTGAGCTATTGGAAATAATTACTGTGAAATTGAGAATAATCTGGCTAAAGTAAACTAGCAATTCTGTAATGGTAATGGAATTTAGAATATCAATGTAGCACTTTGAGCACCCTTCGCCTTAGTCAGCTCGTGAGTTGTTCCAAAGTCTCGCAAGCAGCCTAGCGAAATGAATTTGGCAAATAACAATTAGCTTCGGATGGCTCAATTGCCTTCTTGTGCAGGTAGTGGAGATTGGGAGCCTGAAACTAGGCGAAGCAGTGGGAGCAGTGGAGGGGCTGGGCGCAATTCTGGCGAGCCCTCGCCTGCTCGTCTGGCTGGCCAAGGCCACCGTCCTGGCGCCCACCCACTGGCAGCTGGCCAGCATAGACTTCATCTTCCGTCTTATTGCTCGAAGTCGCCTCCTTGCTTCTCGTTTTGATTGCCCGACAAGAATTTAGAGTTGAAGAGTTTGCTGGCTCTGAACTGGAGCAAAGGCTGAAGCCGGATCTGCCGTTTAACTTGCCTCAAGGTATGCTAAATCCGTCTACGCCAAAATAAAATGAAAAAACGTCAGAACAAAATTATTAAGAATCTTATACCATAAGCAATGTACAGCAGCATTGATAGTGACAACCACAGGGCAACACGAGTAAAAGTTACATATGTGCTCTGGGAGCAAGTGACGTTTCCATATCTGCTTTGGAAAGTGAAAATACCCATCAGTGCTAATAATTGGTAGCTTGAGGGGAGCAAGACGTGGGTCCGGAGCTGGTAAAGGCGTACGAGAAGGCCTTCGGGCAAATGCGAGCCCTGCTGGCCTGGACTTCGGAGGGCATGGCAGGCCTGCCAAAAGCCGATTGGCCCAGTGCCATTCGTCAATCCGTGCGACGCCTAATCCTGGCCGCCAGCCGTCTGCCGGTACTCACTCCTAGCATGTTTCAGTCAACTAACGAATAAACTGTTGTATGGGTAATATCTGATGAAGTGACTGATAGTACCTCTCTATGACCAGACTTAGATAATAGCTTTTGTGGGCAACAGCAAGACAGAGCAATCATCTCAAGCTACGACTGGATTTCAACTTCAAACTTAGTCTTTCAAAATCCTTTTCTACTTAACTTTTTTTCTTTTCTTACTTACACCTCTAGAAACGACAAGAGTTAAACCTTAATATAACACCCAGGCAAGAGCCGGAGGGTGGGCACTTAGGCTAGTAGCCGGAAAGTGCTTTAGATTGCAAGCCCAAGGGCTCCGCGCCGATAATGGTGCATGGATGGTAACAGGCTTTCACCCAGGCAAGCGCCGGAGGGTGAGCGCTTAGGCAAGATGCCGGAAAGCGCAAAGAATATATACACCTAGGCAAGATGCCGGACGGTGTGCACTTAGGCAAGATGCTGGAAAGTGCTTGTTTCTTTCTTTATTAAGTTTTTTATATGCTACCGTTCAATCTACATACAATAGTTATATTTCAAAATATATATGTTTCGCTAACAAACTGCTTTTTTTAAAAATATAATCGCTCCAAAATTTCATGTCGACATGTCACTAAATCTTACTCTGAAAAGTATCAATATTCATTCCTTTTTGTGAGTCTATATGGGACGATATACTTTGCCCCATTATGGTGGATAAAACTAAGGAGACGTTTTTCTCGAAAGACACATGAAATCCTGGGTCAGCAACGGAAAAAAGCGGCAAGTATTAGTCTCCCGAATTCTGTTAAATACATTAAAATTGCCACAATTTTACAATCTAAACTTAAATTGAAAACCCTACTATGCCAAATAAAAGTAATCATATGGACAATGATAGCCAGATATTAGTTGTGATCTAATACCATTGATCTGATCCTGACCCCTTCCGCGGACGCGCCAGCTCATGGCCAACCCAGCTACAGATAGCCACGTGCTTAACAGTACAGTCTACCCGTCATCTTAATTCATAGAAGGGAAGATGACAACGTATTCTATGACAAATGCATCTGCATGATGTGGGGAACTCGAATCTCGTAAAATCACCAAAATCTTGAAATTCTAGAGGATACCTAGATGGACTCTAGAAGCATAGCCTTGGTGATGGCTCAAAACTCACCTTCAAACCCAATATGAAGTCACAACCTAAAGAAAACCCAGCTCTTAACTCGACTCACAGGCTGGCTCGGGGTCGAGCAGCAGTCTCAGGGCCGGCTGGAAAGGAGAGCATGTGGTATGGGAGACTCAGGGTCACTCAAGCTAGAAACCTGGCACATCGAGAGGTTGATCATGCGGCAGAACGGGTCATACAGACTAATCAGACTATTCCAATGGCAAGAGACGCTAAGGCAAACGCTCTATATGACAGAGAGGGCAAAAAACTGGACACTCAGGCAAATATTTTGACAAAAAAGGCGGTAAAATGCGGAAGATGCGGTACATGCAACACCTTCTCCAACCAGAACAACTGGATTACACCATCCCACACAGACAAAAAATTCGCCTGCAACACGCTACAAGGAGTTGGATGCGACAGCAAGTCGATTATTTACGCTCTAGAGTGCACTGAACCTGGGTGCGACATGAAATACGTTGGGTTGACATCTCTGAGAGTGAAGGATAGGATGCGAGACCATAGAAGAAATATTAGGAGAGGGGAGCTAGACACTCTAGTCTACAAACATCTGCACCACGCCCACGGAAGGCCAATAGAACCCAAGGTCAAAATTTTCGATCAAATAACAGAAGATGAGCAGAAAACGAATCCACAAGCTTTGGAAGAGAGGGAAAGAGACTGGACAATCGCCCTAAACACCGTATATCCTTGGGGGCTGAACACGAATGCAGTGGGCTACGGCACCATTACAGAATTGACAGATCCAGTGGACAGGAGACAATGCCCTTGGTTCCACATAGCCATCGAACGAGCAATACCCCGTGGAGATTGCAAGGTCAGAGGAAGGCGAAAAGGAGAGGAGAATACTCTGAACATGAGGGAAGACTTTGAGCTGACAGCAACCACCTTGATAGACATGAGATTCAAAAGGAAAGAGGCCTTTGGGCTACTAAGATGCCTCAAAAACAAAGAATTGAAGGGACTCATTACCTATCTGAGAGATGAAAACAATGAACAAGCATACAGCATATACCAATTAGTCACCAGCTACGCTACTTCTCGGTTCTCACTATCTAGAAAAGTGAAACAAAAACCACTGCCTAAAATTTCCGTGCCACAGATATATAGCAATAGATGGAGCACAGCCATAAGCGCAGAACGGATACTATCAAAATGTAAAAGACGACTACCACTATCCAAACAAATAATCGACGAAAGCCGGTTCTACAATATACTACCAGAACAACTGGGATCGATAGCGCTGAACTACTCCAAGTTCCTAAAAGGGCTGGACAAGGAGACTATGGAGAAAATAGTGCAGAAGGGCTGTAGGTGTCGGCACATGCCCCAAAAGCTAAAAAATGACGAAGGGCATGTACTCACAGGTGATCTCACCTGGCTCCCCAGGAAACTAGAGGAAATGTTTAGCAAAGGACTAAAGTTTAGACCACACGACAGTAGCGGAGCTCTGGTAGCAAGATATGGTAGTGCACTGTGCCTACAAAGCTGGCTAGAAAAACTCATGAAGTCAAAGGCAATAACAGAAGAAGAAGCATCAACAGCTTACTCGATATTGTGCACAGAGCTAGATACAGCTTACAACAAATTGGTACCTACCATCAAAAATGAACAAGAAAGTGAAGTTCTGGTGGCGGATGAGGATTTCAAAACAGAACTACGAATGCTGCACAGAGACTATGTCATTACACCAGTGGACAAAGCCTCAAACAACATAGCTATCATATGCAAGTTGGCCTACATTGAGAGGCTCAACAAAGAACTAGGAGTCAGAATTGAGCCAGATAACACCAGCACCTTTGAAGGAAATGAGACCTACACACCAGTCAGAGACCAAGACAAGGCCAGACTCATGGAAGATCACGAGGCAATACTCAGAGAATTTCACCTGGGCAAACTGGAGGAAGAAAACAAGACAATTCCAGCCATCTGGATGTCTCCAAAATTCCACAAAACACCTATCGGTGCTAGATTTATTGCGGGTGCAAAACGAAGTTCACTGAAATCACTAGGTCTTGCAATGACAAACATCTACAGCTGCATAAAGGCCAACTGGGAAAGGTACTGCAAAAGCGTAGGAGAAAGAAGGGGCCTGGACCTATTCTGGAGCATAAAGAATAGCGGAGAAATTATACACCTCATCAGAACAGGGAGATGCAAACCCAACGACAGGATGGTAACTGCAGATTTTAGTACATTATTCACCGCCTTGGAACACCAACTCATCCTGAAGAGTCTGTACAGCATAGTAGAGATAGTATTCAGGAAAAATAAATACATTACCAAAGGAAAGAGGGCATATATGCACAATTCCGAAGAAAGAAGAGACAACAGCTATACAGAGAAACAAGTGAGAGATATGACAAAATATATGGTAGAAGAAGCTTACGTTGAATACTCAGGTACCCTATTCAGACAGGTCAAGGGAGTAAGCATGGGAACAAGCTGCAGTCCTCTAGTCGCAGATCTGGTACTATCGAAACTGGAATACGACTACCTAACTAACCAGGAAAACTATGGCACAGGCAGAAGACTGACAGGGACAAGAAGATACATAGACGACATCTTATGCTTCAATGGGGACCTGTTGGAAAATATAGCGAAATATATGTACCCACCTTCGCTACCACTCAACTTCGACACCATGGAAGAGGGGACTATACATTTCCTGGACATCGAAATAGATGCGGAGGGACGTGGAAGAAGGATTTATGACAAACGAAGAGGCTTCAAATTCGAGGTCATCTCATTACCAGACAAATACAGCAATCAGCCCATGCAAATCGGACTGAACACCTTCTTCAGTCAAACGTTACGATTTTGTAGGATCTGCTGTGAGTGGGAAGATTTAAGACTGAATTTTATCCTCCTAGCTACGACAATGACAAAACGAGGATACAGCAGAAAGGAGATGAAATTGGTAGTGCAGAAACTGAATAGAAAATATCCCCAACTGTTTACGTCGATATTCAATGGAACTATGGCAAGTATGGTATCAATCCTCTATAATGAGGTCACAGAAGCCACAGAGAACAACGAAGCAAAGTTCGACTAACCAAATCATCAGATTTAATCTCTTTTCAGGTTTATTGTAGGTCACCTGGAGCGCAATGGGCGTACACAGCGAGCATACACAAGCCAACAAGCAAGAACGGAGGGGAGGGCCAGCAGAGCGCGGCGATACGTTCAACCATCAACTTCTTCTGTATTGAAGGTACTCGACCAAATTTCCTCCACTTCGCCGCGCTCTACATTGGGCCTGTGGGAGTTGTTAATCGAGCCGTTGAGGTGTGCCAAGAATACGAGCTGAAGAAGAAAGACC